>PVLC010000945.1:29557-126368 GCA_004027655.1 Graphiurus murinus | reverse complement strand
TACATGAACATCTCTGTCTCAAAAAAAGATATAAAGCAAAAGATAATTTGCTTAGATTTGGAAAAACATATTGTGAAATATTTTTAGGCATTATTTGGAGTAATTCACAGGAGATCTGAGTAAAAGTATTAGAACTTATTCAGAGCTAAAATTATTAGGAGCAAAAACCAAGCATAAAAAGTAGAAAGATAAAAAGTAGTTACGTGCTTTTGTATAGGCTTGTCTATCCAATGAATTCAAATGTCGAGAAGATAGCTTTACCAGAAAAAGTTTTGAAATAACAAGTCTCTAAGGGTACAAAATTAGTGTTATAAAATCCATGTCTTAAAGTTCAGATGCTTCAGGTTCAGAAGAATCCCATGCCTTTATTTAAGAGTTTATTCTTCCTTTAAGGGAAAATTACCACACTATAAAGAGCAAATATGAAATAAAGCAAGTGACTCATATAGGTAATATTGGCATATATTGAAAATAAGAAGTCACATGTGGAAATAAGAAGTCAGGAAAAGAAGATATAAGAATATTATACTAGGCAAGTGCTCTACCACTGAGCTACATAATGATGTGAGACTATAATACACCAATAAAAGCATATTAGGAAAAGAATATGCTGGGTGTGGTGGCACACACTTGTAATCCCAGTATTTGGGAGGTTGAGACAGGAAGATCACAGGTTCATGGCCAGCCTCAGCTACTTAGTGAGGCCCTCTGCAACTTAGTGAGACCCTATTTCAAATGAAGAATAAAAAATAGCACTGGGGGGTAGCTCGGAGGTAGAAAGCCCCTGGGTTCCATTCCCAGTACCACACAACAAAAGAATATTATAAAAATGCAAAAAAAATTGGTATATTATTATTATTTTTTTAATTTTTATTTTTATTCATGCATTGTAAGCATACATCTTTGTTAGGTACAAATTGATAACGATATATGTGCTCACAATTCCCCATTTGACCTCTTCCCCAAATTCCCACCCCCGCTCCCTCGCCCTCCCTCCCTCTCAAGTTCAGTTTAGTGAGTAACCTTGATAAAAATATTCTTTGTATTTCAGCGATCCTAGAGGCTTTTAAGAATTTTAAAACAGGATGACTGAGCCAGGCGTGGTGACGCATGCTTGTAATCCCAGCATTTGGGAGGCTGAGACCAGAGGATCCGGGTTCGCGGTCAGCCTCAGCTACCTAGTGAGGCACTCCGCAACTTAGTGAGACCCAGTTTCAAAATAAAGAATAAAAAATAGGACTGGGGGTATAGCTCGGAGGTAGAATGCCCCTGAGTTCAATCCCCAGTACCGCAAAAAAAAAAAACAGGATGATTGGTATCTACAATGCTGTGTTCAATGTTTTGTTTTTAAATATAAGGGATGATATAATTCATATCAAGTGATTCCTATCTTCTGGTACTGATAGGTTCAATTTATAGGATATATACTGCAGTTTAGAAGGCTTTTTATCTAAACTAATATATCCTATTTTTACTCTGTTGTTCACACCAACATGCAGGGACAGACTTATGTAAGGAGATTTTACCAAAATCATTTTTTTCACAAGATATTACATCATAAGCTAGTTTTTCTAGTTCTCTAATTTAAAAATAAAACAATGCCAGTAGTGAGAATTCTTTTATTTCAAAATCTGTTTTTTCCCAAATGCTAACTTTAAATTAGCATCTTACTAGACCTGTAGCATTAGTAAACATAGCCAAGGCAAAAACTGAAGAAATTTTGGAGAGATAACAGACCGAAAATGCCTAAGGATATTCGTTAGGAAATGACCACAGCCATTCACAGGTAGTTTAATGTCTAAGGTAGATGTCTGTGCAAATAATAAAGGCCTCAAGGAAATTCCCAATGAAATTGAAACTATAGACTCTGTGAGGTCAAAAGTCCTTCCCTCTTCCTCATCATAACACTAGCCCTGTGATAATGGAGCAAAGAACGTATGAGTTGAAATTATGACCTGGGTCAGGTGTTTTCATGAATTTGTCTCACTTTCTCAGTAAACTGGTGCAAGAAGCAAGTGAACACATGTCCTTTCCAGACTTTAAGCAATTTATTATAATATAACTATGTATCTGAAGCAGCATTATTTTCTTTTTTAAATCAGCTCACACAATCTCCCCAGAGTTTTAGTAACTATAGCTTATTAGACATTTCAACAAGTATACTAGCACCATGCTAAGTGCTGCGTGCACAGGGCTTTTTTTTCTTTTTTCCCCTGTCTGCTTTTTCAAACCTTACTGTTGCGAATATATCCAATGGAAAAAAAAAATCCAAACCTGGGTCCTCTATAGTCTTACAGTGCCACAAACTGAAATATGAATAACTGGCATTTTCATTCTTTTCTTCATAAAAATGCATGATCTGCCTTTACCAGCCACTCTGCTAGAGAGTGGCTATATAGTGGTGAAGAAAACAAACAGAATTTTCTTTCTTGACTTTACATAGTTGTATGGAAGACAGGCAAAAAAAATTTTTTTTAATAAAATGAGCAAATAAGAAAAATAAAAAAACTGGAGGGAAAACATGAGGCTGAAATAAGAATAACAAGGAGGCAAAGTGGAGTTCAACTTAGTCAAGAAAGGCTCCTGAAGAGCTAACATGTAAACTAAAATTTGAAGAATGATGCAAAGCTTGGATTCAAAAGAGATTAAGAAAGCAATTCATTGAAGCAGGAAGAGACTTCCCATGCTAAGGAATAGAAAGACTAGGAGAACTGAAACCTAGAGAAAGGCCACAGTAAAGAGTGGAGGTTTTTTCTTAAAAGCACTGAGGAGCTATGGAATGGCATTAAGGGAGGGATTTACATACCAGATCTACATGGCCTACTTATATATGATACATCTTTTCTTAGTTCTTAAATTAAATTAAACAAACACTGCTAATTTAAATTTGACTCACTCTGAAATTTTCCGTAATGCATTTGAAATAAAGGTTTCACCAACCTTCATTGTTTGAATCAGTTTATGCTACAGTGGAATTGAATTTAGCCACTGCCTTCCAAAGATCACTCCTTAGTGAACTCATAAAAACTCACAGGCACTTGCATCCATAGACATGCTAGCCCTGTTTCCCTTCAGTTCTCTGCATGACCTGGGAATGTAGGATCCCCACTGTAATATGGCAAAGTGCATTATCCCCCTGAGCCAAGGGGCTCCATTTGTTGTGTGGGCAGTTTTTGCTCTTCCCTTCACCTCCCTAATGAGGCCCAGTGCCACTTACTGCTGTCCTACAACAGTCAGACAAACCACCATCTCAAGCTCTGCCAGGAATCAAAAATAACATTAATTGCATTCTGTATTGTGTATCTATATTTAATGATAATGGATGATATCTCCTATAACATTTTTTCAAAATTTGTTTCCCATTTCCCCCTCATTTGGAAAAAATGCCTTCCTGGGTGTCTGCCTACATAGCCTGTTTTAAGAATGTAAATGCTGGTTCACTCTGCAATTTCTGAATAAGTCCACAGAAATGTTTTAGGAGATGCTGATTTACCACCTGGAAAGAGGGCAGACCTCACATACTTGTTTGGAAGAGTTTTCTGTACAATTCCCAAGTGGGAACTCGGGAAGCCAATGTGATTCGGCCCATGGGCTCACAAGTATCCTGATCCTTCCTCAAGGGAGCTGGATCCTTTTCTCAGGGCAATAGGACACTTCAGAAAAGTGATAGAAGTAGATACCTTTTTCTTCAACACTCACTAAGCTGCATAATTTATATCTTCTAGTACCTGATAAAATTCATCACCTGTAGTAGTTCTGATTTTTTTAGACTTTATACTTTTATACTCTTTGCAAAGTAATATGGAAAAGTACCAGATCAAGCAAGATCACCACTTTTTATATCATTCCCCTGTGGCTCTTATGATCTAGCATACTCTAAGAAAGATGAGTATCTGTCATAACTTGCTAAGGATAGTGAATGAGACAATCTATGCAGAAATGACTTTAAAAGTTGCAAAAGTGTGTTCAAACCTAAGATACTAAAACAGCTTATTTATCTTTGTATTTCCACTAGCTAACTACCTGACATATGCTAGATTCATAGTAAATAGATGGATAGATAGATAATCTCTTATGAACCTACTATAACCAAGTATGTACATGTATATATGTATACATATATATATATATATACACACAGAGAATTATTAAATCTAATAACAACATTTGATAACTGACAGATTTAGCTATCCTTTCCCTCTCACTTTCAATTACAGTACTATTATGGAAGTAGTTAGTATTTGTCTTTGGTACTATCTCCCTTTCAACTATCTCCCAGCAAGAGGCCTTTCTTGCTGGTATGTGGTGCCCCCCAACTAATCCTTAGCACTGCAGCTTTGTTATCTCCATATTTCTTCTTCCTACTTCCCCATCAGCTATTAAGTGGAAGGCAGAAATTCAAGTCCAGACCTGTCTGCCTCTAAGGTTCTCTGCGTTAACCCCTTCCCCTCCCCATGGAATTTCTGATTGTGCTGACTCACAGATGATGAAGGACTTGGTACTCCTCACATCCTTCTTCATGTGGCACTGCCTCTCCCTCTATGAGCAAAGGCAGTGCTGCTTAAAATCCCCTTTATTATTACGTCAGGGAGAAATATTCAGAAACTTGGGGTATCAGTGTGTAATTGAAAGAAGTGCAAACTGAAGATGGGGATGGAGAGGAATTCCTCTATGAATCACCCTCAGCTTCTCCTTCTTGTCCTCTTAAGCCAGTTAGCTTTAGTGTCAGACTCACGGAGTCTTGAGAGACACAGCCAGTTGTCTCATCACTGGCTGACTCATGAGCAGCCCATGATGAGTCACACATTGCTCCTGTCACTGCAGATCAGCAATGAGCCAAAAGTTGTCAAGTACACAGAGAGCCGTGGGATCCTTATGTGAGCAGCTTTTCAGTGTTTCTTCTGAAAATTCATCAAGGATGAAGTCAGTGCACAATAGATTTATATAGTAGATTTATAGAGTATGCAGAGCACACAAGTTGTGGCAACATAAAATTGCCAAGAGGTACCAAAAAGCAGAAGCCTCCTAATTAGTTAAGGAAACTTCTCATTTCCCAAAAGTTGTATGAGATTGGATAGGGCATGTATGTCCTTATCACTCTGAACTACATTATGATATGAGACTACAATGCACCAATAAAAGTATATTTTTAAAAAGTGATACACTGAAAGAAAGATAAAGATCACTTCTATTAGACACACCCCCAGTCCCCTCTCAAATCCCTGCCTACAATTTAAAGGATTTTAAAGACAATAAGCCATTATAGGTATGGAACCTCCCAGCACAAGTTGAGGTCTTGATTGGACACTACTGAAATAAAGTACATTTCTCAGAAGAATTTTAAAAGTAGGTACCCAATTTTTCCAAATGATTAAAATGCTATTTTATTTCAAAGCAGAGATGGAACTTTAGTGGGTAAGTTTTGAAATTCTTTGCCAACCTAAAATTCCATAAATTTATAATATGTTCATTAAAATTTATTATATGATAGAAATCACATATGTAAGACAGTTCTGAATATTTCTAGTGTTAATCATTGTATTCTGTGAGGGAAAACAAGATAAATACTACAGCAGGAGCAATTTTTTAACATCTCACATTTCCCAACCAGCAATTTGCACTGGCCACAAGGCCAATAGTCTCAAGCCAGAGATATGTTGGGAGATAACTGAACATGGCCCTGTGTTTCCCTTCTAACTTGTCTAATGGAAATAATATGATCCAGTTTTTCAAGCGTCCATAGATATTTATATGACTAAAAATTAATTTCAAATTAATCTAACATATAGAATACTAGATACAAGTTGAGTGTTTAAAAGGCCTATTTTTAGTACAGCATAACTCTTTAATAGCTAGTATTAGGATTCCAAACTGCACGATAATGTTGGGGGTAGGGGAAACCTCTTAAAGAAAGTAATACAATAGACATGCATTTTTTTTATGAGGCTTGTTTATCTACCCTCCCTGGAATACAGGATTGCAATGAGATTTTATTTCTTACTCTCATCCAAGGATAGAACTTTATCAGTTCTCTGCCAGAGCTGAGTTCTGCGAGTTCCAGAAGGAAATCCTATAAGTGGTTTAGTAAATGCTAAATGGAAACCCTGGGATATCTGACTACATGAAATTCAAAAGTAATAGCTTAGTAATTTAAAAAAGAACCTCTGTCTTTCATGACTGCATGTTAGGGTAAGAAAAAGATCTCCATAGTTTTAGCAGCTTAAATCCTGCCCTACTCATCCTTGTCTTACACAATGCCTTTTCAATAACATTAACAAAAAAAGTGTGAACTATTTGCCTATTTCAGCATGGAAGGGCTCAAATCTCACTTCTATGTGCTTGTTTCTTTGGACTCTAATCGAAACAGTTTCCGAGATAAGTGCCCAGTCATATCATTACACATAGAAATAGTTTTGATTTTTTTTTTTCCTGCCTGTAGACATTATGTCTTCAACACCTCAAGGGCTTCAGGAAAACCCTTTGCTCTTTCCAGTAATAATGGTCCAATTCAGTCAATCACAAATTAGACTCAAAAATGGCAATTCAATTTGGCTCTAGCTACACAAATTACACCGAAATCTCCATAACAAGGAGAGTATTTTGCAGAATGGAATGGAAAAAAAATAGCTTTTTCCCTTAATGAAAAAATTATGAACCTCTTAAATGGAGTTTAATACAAGTGATCTGAATTAGGCTTTAGTTTTGACCTCAGGTATTTTTCCTTTTTATAGAAGACATAAGAACGAATAGTTACTGGACTAAAATTTCATTGAAAATTATTTGGTTTAAGCTTTCTTGAAAAGCCTGCAACTGATTCTCTAACTCAAAATTTTACTTGAGCAGGTAAAGTCCTATAATAAAATTAATTCTACTTAACACTCATTCTATCCACAAGATTTTCCATATTAAATAAAGCTCAGGTCTCTAGATATTAAAGCATCATGCATACTCTTAAAATAATTAGAATAATACTTCAGATATCCAGAACTCAACTATACAGAATCCTTAGCTATCAAGAACTTAAGCAAGAAACAGAACTCTCTAAGTAGCCAGAAAACATGCCACAAAATATACAAACAAAACATAAGTCAAATATGCCAGGAGTAAGAAAGTCGTTGGCAAACTTTCCCTTCATTTTTTCTGGCCAAGGTATTAATTAGGCATAAAAGGAATGATACTTGAATGGGAAATGAATGCTTTCTTAGTTTGGAAAGGTCTCCCTAGCCTATCTTCACTGTCTCCACCCACCTCTCAAACAATGTCTCTCATTAAGAGCAAAATTTAGACTTGAGGTCTCAGTAAAGATTCCTGCACTTTTCCCCAGAATATTGAAATTTGAGAGCCCCAGAATAAGCCAAAAATGATTGAACTACCCAGTCATAGATGTAAGAAGCCTGAAACAGGAGACAGTGCAGAAGTCCACTCAAGGGAGCCAGGTCTCTAGAAAGTAGACCCCATTTAATCTTTTTAACACAAAGTCAAAAGTTCCAGGGATGGGAGGTGAAAATGAATGGGTCATGACATTAGAGGTATAGTAACATTTTCTACTTGGATATTTGGCTCAATAAAAGACCTGTGCTTTAATCAATTAAATTATCAATGCCTTCTCCCATAGGATATAAATAAGGAAGTAGAAAGAATAAACCAGCTTTCTCCAAACAGTTTCCTCAACACAATTCTCTGTACTATACTCATGAAACAACTCCCCAGGAGTTTCCATGGAGTCTATTTAAACTAGCATTTAGAGACAGTTCTATTAAGCTAAGACTCTCCGCTGAAGGGTAATACAGAATATGCAAATACGGTAGAAGAGAGAAGATCAATAAGAGAACTGATTGAAAGCAGGCCTATGGACAGCAAAGAACACTGTGGGAGTGGCTGAAACAGAATAAAGTATAGAAGCAAATGTACCAGTGTCCCAGAGCACATGAACTCCTCAGAGTGGAATCAAAATACATCAGTGGCTTTCACAAGCTTCAGGTGTGTTAGAATCCAAGCATTTTGTAAACCTAGACTTCAATTGCATCAAAAAGCCATCTATGTATTGGTATGATATAGTGTATACTCTGACAATGCCAATTAATTGATATTTATATATATATATTTAATATTTATTTGATGCATACGTAGATAGATGATAGAAGGTAAAGGTAGATAGCCTTTTGTGAGTGGGAAAATTTCAAGATTTATTCAATCATTCTTAGGAACTGGGACAAACTAAAAAATTCAAGAATTAAAGCCTTTGGCTTCTTACCTTCCATATGTCTTCACTTGCCATATTTCTCATATGCAAATGTTTCTGGAAGTCACAGTGCTTATTCTTTTATAATCTGAACCCTATGTTTGTTTTACAATCTGAATCTAGGAGCATGGCTATCTATATTCTGACAAAATTCTCTCCCTATGTTGTATATCAAACTTAAACAAGAAGTCATTTTGTATGTTTATGTATATAATGATTCATCTTGCAAATGGTACATGGCCAGATTTTAATCTTGGCTCATAATGTTTCCTATCCGGTAATCATATGCAGAGGAAATAGATCAGATAGATAAATAGATAGATAGATAATCAACAAGAGAAAGCCACCTAAGGTTCCCAAAGTATATCATAACTAAATTTTGTATATTTGTAGTCTATATATTATTTGATTTTTGTCTGATAAGATGGATAGTAAAGAATTAATTTACCTTTTAAAAACTATAGTGACTAATGCAAAAATAGCTATCAAAATTATGAAAATCTGAAACAATTCAAGTTCAGCTTTCTCCAACATTTTCACTGTGTTCAATGATGCATATCAGTGATAAAACACCAAAACCTATCTAAATTAACTTAAATTCATTTGTAAAATAGCATTACCTTTGTAGACAAAAGTTGAACATATCGTATTTTGATCTGTTTTGTTCAAAGCACTTGGCATCAATGGTTTGAACTTATATTTAAAAGATGATAACCGGGGGATGATAAATAAAACTGTGTTCCATTGGTTCTGAAGATTGGCTAGTTGATGTGGCAAAAATTGGCCTAAGTTGTTAAAAGAGAGACACTTTTCAAACTCTAATTGAAATTTTAGTGAACTAAGGCCAAGATATCAATAATTATAAAGGTTACCATAGCCAGGCACAGTGGCATCTGCCTATAGTACCAGTATTTGGGGGCTGAGACAGGAAGATCACAGATACCAGGCCAGCCTCAGCAACTTAGTGAGACTCTGTTTCAAAACAAGAATGAAAGGGCTGGATGTGTAGCTCAAAGGTAGAATGCTCCTGGGTTCCATCCCTAGTACCAAAAACTAATAAATAAGTAAAAATTGCCCTAAAAACACTAGAAACATATAACAAATCAGTTTTTACAACTTGAATATATTCATTATGTTGATCAGTTGGGAGGGAATTATTATATTAATAATTAACAAAATAAGTTATGATTCATTTGTTTCATTAACTTTCTTCTTTGGATAACAATTTCTAAGGTTTCATCATGCCTAGCTTGTAGTTAACTTAAAAATTTCACAAACTTGGTGCCAAAGTTGGCTAACAATAAATCTTTATTTTCTTATGGATCTGTTTGGTACTAGATACATTGAGTTTTCTCAACCGTGTTAGGCTTACATTATTTCAAAACACACCTGTTCATTGCAGAAATTTTGGAATATTCTACTACTTTTGAGTCACACCCTATATGCTAATTCAGTTCTGTATAAAAGTGGAATTTTTACAGGAAGGCAGTTCCTTCCTGTATAAGAAATTGAACTTATAAATTAAATCTTTGCTCTTATAACTATTTTTCTTTTTTCCAAAGAAACATTTGAGAAAGGACCCTGTACCTTTGTTTGAAGAACTGGTCAACAATTGGAAAGAATTTCTCATTCCTAATATTAGTATCTCAGAGAAATGGGTAATCTTAAACAAAAATTAAATTTAACAAAATTTAGGAAATCTGAGGCTTATAAAATGGACAGATTGACAGTAAGTATCAGAGGCAAGATCTGTAGCTCGCCAGTACTGAATGATGAATGCATCTCAGGCATTTTTGTAATAGTGTTTGTAGGACAATTACACATTTGGGGAAAAGTTGAATAGTACCATCTGCTCTTATTTTAGTTAGCATAGAATTAAAACATGATTGATAGATGATGATGATGATAGATAGATAGATAGATAGATAGATAGATAGATAGATAGATGAAATAGATATAGGTATCTTTGCAGTGCTGGAGATTGAACTCAGGACCTTGTGTATGCCAGGTGAGCACTTTACCACCAAGCTACAGTCCCAGGCTTTTTTAAAATTAGTATTGTTAAGTATGAGAATTGAAGTATACTTTTAAAAATGGCAAAGTTGTTTTTATAAGGAAAAATAAATACTAGTAATATTTTCTCTAATATTAAACTTCAATATGAATTTTGAGCTTTCTAGAATTTACTCAATAAATATTAATGAGTTGAGCAACTGTAATATTAAATAATCATAAATAATTGTTATTTATTTTATTACAACATGTAGCATGTGTACGCTGTAACATTTTCATATAAAGAGCATCATTTCTTCTCAATAAGCTATACATGTAAAATTCTAAGCCCTCTTACTTTTCATTTCACCCTTACTCATGGGTAAAATTTAAAAGATCATGGAAGTTAACTGTAATGTATAATTCTCAAGTTCTACAAAACACTCTAAGCATACATTTGTTAACCTTGTGACAGTAATGAATGCTCATGAGGGATTTAATAATGAGTGCTGACCCTCTCCAGTACAGGCATCCCTTGTCCCTTCCAGAAGCATATTGGAATACAGATGAGTTCACCATAGAAGTAAACTCGAATCCTCTTACATGAAAAACAAATGTTGTTTCCAAACCACAATGGAGTGAAACTACAAATCAACTCTAAGAAGCCACAGAGTATCCATGTAAACACATGGAGACTGAACACCACACTGCTGAACGAGGATTGGGTTATAGAAGATGTAAGGAGAGAAATTTAAAAATTCCTAGAAACCAATGAAAAGAGAGACACAACATATCAAAACCTCTGGGACACTTTATAGTACTGAGTGCCCACATAAGAAGAACAGAAAATCACCAAATAAATAACCTAATGATACAGCTCAAAGCACTCGAAAAACAAGAACAGTCTAACCCCAAAGCTAGTAGAAGACAGGAAATTATGAAAATCAGAGCAGAAATTAATGAGGTAGAGAATAAAAAAGCAATACATAAAATCAACAAAACCAAAAGTTGTTTCTTGAAAAAATAAACAAGATAGATAAACCATTGGCCAACCTAATGAAAAGAAAGAGAGAATCAACCCAAATTACCAAAATAAGAGATGAAAAAGGGGATATTACCACCAACAGTATGGAAATACAGAGGATCATCAGAAACTATTTTGAAAAACTATACTCCAACAAAATTGAAAATCTAGAAGAAATTGACAAATTTCTAGACACATATAACCTTCCTAAATTGAGTCAAGAAGAGATAGAAAACTTAAACTGACCAATAACAATCAAAGTGATAGAAACAGCAATAAAGAGTTTACCATCAAACAAAAGCCCAGGGCCAAAGTTTATACCTTTGACTGTTATTAACAATAAAGTACTTGCAACACACCTCAAAATAATACAAATACTCATTTGAGAGTATCATCCTAGGACTGTTAGCTGGTAGAGTTTACAGCAGTAGTGCTGGTTCACACCCCCAACATTTAGCGTGAGGAGGATGCATTCTAAGCATTCAAAAACTGCATGTGTTTCCATAGTCTGGCAATTGTGAATTGTGCAGCTATAAACATAGACACACGTGTGTTGGTCTGAAAGTTTGGATTCCATTCTTTTGGGTAGATAACCAGAAGTGGTATTGCTGGATCATATGGTAGGTTCATTCCCATTCATCTGAGGATCCTCCATATTGTTTTCCAAAGTGGTTGCACTAATTTGCAATCCCACCAACAATGTATTAGTGTTCCCACTTCTCCACACCCTCGCCAGCATTTATTGTTGTTCATGTTTTTTATGATTACCATTCTGATTGGAGTTAGGTGAAATCTCAAGGTAGTTTTGATTTGCATCTCTCTGATTGCTAATGATGTTGAACATTCCTCATATATTTATTGGCCATTTGTATTTCTTCTTTTGTGATGTATCTATTTATATCCTTTGCCCATTTTTTGATTGGGTTATTTGTTTTCTTAGCTGTGAATTCCTTGAGTTCTCTGTATATCCTAGATATTAGTCCTCTATCAGAAGAGTAGCTGGCAAAAATTTTCTCCCACTCTGTGGGCTCTCTGTTGAGGTTCTTGATAGTTTCCTTTGTTGCACAGAAGCTCTTCAGTTTAATACAATCCCAAGTATTGATCTTCCTTTGAGTTGCTTGTGCTTTTGGGGTATTGTTGAGAAAGTTTTTACCTGAAGATGTCCATCGACAGATGAATGGATTACAAAACTATGGGATATGTATACAATGGAATTTTACTCAGCCATAAAGAAGAACAAAATCATGTTATTTGCAGGGAAATGGATGCAACTGGAAAACATTATGTTAAGTGAGATTAGTCAGTCACAAAGAGTAAAAAAGCATATGTTCTCCCCAATATGCAGATGCTAGGGAGAAGATGGGGCATAAGAGGGACTCCAGATGAAACAGGAGAAATCCTAAATAAGCAAAGAAGTTGACTTAACTGAAGAAGATGGATGGGGGGGCACCCTAATGCATATGATGTACTTTCATAAATATATCAAAGTAAATCACTAAACTGAACTTGAGAAGGAGGGAGGACGAGGTAATGGGGTGGGAATTGGGGAAGGTGTTAAATGAGAAATGTGTGCATATAAGCCTTTATCACACTGTACCTAACAAAGAGGTATGATTACAATGCACCAAATAATTAAAAAAAAAAAAAACTGCATGTGTAACTCAACTCCACCTCCCTTAGGTGACCATACCATGGGAAAGGCTCCTCTCCCTTAGCTAATTGCAAATGAGACCTGCCAAACACAATTTGTTCCTCTAGACTATCTGTCAGCACTTTTAATCCATAAAAAATAAATAAATAAGCATGCTTACAAAGGGGAAAATAGCTTACTTTCATAAAGTTTTAGAATGATTTATAAATTTTTTATAATTATGTGATATTTTGGTCTTCTGTATTTTGTCTTTCTTTATTGAGATTTCATCAATGCAGAGGAAGTAGAAGCAGCTGCTTACATTTGAAAGTTGAGCATGTGTAAATGTATATGTGTGTTAGAAAAGGGCAGCATTGTCCAAAAATGTCTCTGGAAGAAATCCAGTAGAAGAAAGATATTGATTCCATATGATGAATGACATGATAGGTAAACCTTAAAACTTAGCATTCACAATCTAAATCCTGATAGGGGGGAGATTTATTTTTATTTCTTATCAGTGTAACCTATTTTCCCATTCAAGAAACACAATTTTTGAATCTCTTTTCTATCTCAGTTGAATGCCTAAAATAAGCAACACCTAACATTAATACAGCAAACTTTTACACAAACTTAAAAATGTTTATAAAACTTTGTAAAATGAATAAAATTGCTTTTTAACTTTTAAATGTATTTTACATCAATGATAATATATAAAATCACCTCAAAGGTGGCAAGTATCATGAGATCATATTAAGCAAGATTTTTTCTTGAACTATAATTTAATGTGAAATTTTTACATGAATACTGTGTATAAATTTTGTATGTTTGTTGCATTGCATTTTTTAATGAGAAGTTCTCTTTTGACACCTATGGATAGTTATGTCCAAGAGTATTATGATCTTTTCCCTTCCTGGCACAACTGATCTGAAATGCCTAGTTAAATTTTGCAAAATACAGTAACATTCCATAAAATTCCTAACTTTAAACAAAGCAGCATTTTTAAACTTATATAACCTCAATTGCAAATTAAATTTCAAGGTCAGTGCCAGATTAATTTTTTAAAAACACTCTTTACACAAGAAGTTTATTGAATGTTTCTTATGTGTTCTGCATTATGCTAAGCAATTTTCATACGTAAACTCGTGTAAATCTCATACCTATGACAAAGATACCATTCAAAACTTCAACCTACAGATAAGAAAAGGAGGTGTAGGTAGATTAGGCCACTTATGCAGGATAGTTATTACGTGGTAAAACTATGTTTTAAACAGGTCATTCTAATTTCAAACTCTAATCTACTCATCATCTTATACTCCTCTGCATGAAAAATCTTCAAAACATTTGTTGCCTACTAAACGAAGGAAAAGTTAGTAAATTCTCAGGTTTAAAAACAACTTTGTGATTTTTTTTTTTCTATTTCTGATGCATCTGAGGCTGAGGCTAGGGTAGATGCTAGACACTAAGACTTATGAGGGCAAGGATAGTATCTTACTTCTAACTATGTGTCATCACATAGGATCTTGCCTTTTATTCAATTAAAGGGCAATAGATGTTTGATCCACATTTTTTTCCTACCTTTACAAGCAAGGGCTTTCACAGTTTGGTCCAAAGTTGGGCTTATTTAAGGTTGAGCATGAGTTTCTTTGTTTTGTATTTTTTACAGGTTTCTTTTTTCTTTAAATTTTTTTTTTCAATGCTGAGGATTGAATCTAAAACTTCACAAATTCTACCACTGAGCAGAGTCTATGTCTTAATCATTCAAGAAATACATTCCTGTGGATCACCTACTATACCGTTTCCTGATTTTTATTTTTAAGAAACTTTTGAATGAGCTTGGCACCCTGGTGCACACCTGTAATTCCAGTACTTAGGAGGCAGTAGGATTGCAAATTTGAATCCAGCACACAGTAATTTAGCAAGACTCTGTTTCAAATTTTTTTTTAAAAACAAAAAAATGTAAATAAAGAGGGCTAGGGGTATAGCTCAGAGGTAGAGTGCTCCTGGCTTCAATCCTCAGTATCTTCCCCCGCCCCCCCAAAAAAAGAAAGAAAGAAAGGAAGGAAGGGACGGAGGAAAGATTTATTTGCATGAATTAAATTTGTGCATATTCTCCCTATACAGTAAAGGATATCCAAAATTTAAGATCATTCTAGAGATATTAGGAGTTCATTTATAATCCATGCTCTATCATAAGTTTAACTGATTGGAAAAGAAAGCTATACATGTTAAGAGAGCCTTTGTTTTTTTGGTATCCTGTTTTTCAGGCCAGGTAGAGTAGAAATAAGACCATCAACTTTATTTTATCACTGCAGTAGAATATCTATTTGAAAAAACTTCTGGAAAAGACTAGACCTAACCTAAACTGAAGAAAAGTATTTATGGCTGCTTTAAGCAATCTGATGTCCAATGTTTTCTTTCATCTCATATCCTAGAAACATATATATTTTAGAATCAGTCACTTTCTATATCTTTCTCACTATTTCACCATTCCAAACCCGATTACGTTGTTATGTTACCCTCTGGTAAGGTCTATGGAAACTGAAAGCTCATAACCTCTTGACAAACTTTCCTCTTTCTTCTTAACTGGAAATGAAAGAGTGGAAATTTGTGTTGAATGAGATCCAACCTGAGGATATGTCTACAAAAGAGAAACAGACATTTCAAACACTTCCTCTCCTCTTTTTCTCTGAAAACATAAAGAGGACAGTTCTCCATGGGGACTTTTCCTTTCACAGTAACAATACTTGAAAGTTGAGGCTTCATCCACTTTAACCGCATGTTTTAAACGCCCAAGCCTTCCTTGGCCTATTGTAGCAAGTGGTCTGTAAATTTGAGCAAACTCGGATTTCTTACATCCCTCCCACCTGCCACATTTTCTTAACTGAAAGCAAAAAGTGTTGCAATTGTATGTATTCCCGTGAGCTTGCGGTGATTCAGAGTTCTAACAGACATTGCTTTACGTTTTTTAAAATAGGACAAAGCAGTTCTGAAAATAGTGAGATTTTGGGGTAGGTCTGTTTTTTAAAAAGACTTAAATATGGTAAAATCAATCTAAAAACTGTTCTAGGCAGCTGAGAGGCTGGGGATAACACGAGCAGAGGGAATAAAGAGAGCTCTGAAGAGCCAGTACCAGTTGCTAATACTTAATCTCTTTAAATAATGAATTAGCTGCTCATATCTACTGTGGCTGCTAAGAGAAAGCACTTTCTTTGTGGAGTGAAGTAAAGCTTGAATACCCATGAATTATTCAATATAAAGTGTGCCAGTTAAAATGCCTTGATATTGGAAGTCAAGTGTAAGATTATTTCTTGTCTGTCAAAAAGCATCTCTACTGTGTTACTGAGCCCTAGAGGAGGGGCCCAAGAAGTGAGAAAAGAAAAGAGAAAAGCCACCCAGAAACAACATAATAAGGCACGAAGTATAAAAAATGAGTTGAAAGCAGCGTCCTCACCATGGGGAAACTTTTATTGACATGCCCTCTTTGAGCAGGTCTACCTGCTACAGTTGCTTCTTCCTTCTGTTCTCCACTATGATAACAAGGCAAAGTTGACCAAGTACTTTCCACTGGAGACAAGAGATACTAATTCACCAGTCATTACTGACTTATAGAAATATGTTCCCTCCTAAGATATATACTGATAAATTTGAGTGATGTCTTTTTGATCACACCAGGATTTTTGAAACAAATGTGATTGAGCACAGAGCATACTGGAATGTAGGCCATGGCAAAATTTCAATGTATAGTATTTCATTATCTATTATTCTATGAACTGTTTTCTGTTTTATATGTTTGTATTGGTACATTATAGTCTCACATCATAATGTAAATTATGTTGGTAGCGACATACATGCACAGAGCACTTAGTGCTATGAAGTGTTTACTTATTCAGTTGGATATTGTTCTCCATTCTTGGATGTTCTTCGAGATGAGCATTATTTTTAGATAAATTAAAAAATAATCTAGTATATAAAAAATCAAAATTCTAAAATCACTGTTCACCATTCAAAAATGAAATATCTGGAAATCATATATGCTATGCTTTCAAAAAGCACATATTAAGCACAAGTTATATGAAGACTCTGTTGTAGGTGCCAGAAATAGAAAGAGGAATAAAGACAGTTGTTTCCCTTAAGGTATTTGCAGTGTAGAAGGAGAAACAGGTGCATAAACATTAAGTCCATAGAAGAGTTACAGAAGACACGATAGCACATCCCATGGGAGAGAGAGGCTGTTTTATTTGAGTGGGAAATTGGGACAACCAGAGAAAACTCAGAAAATGGAATGCTGGAGGTTAGATCTGCAGGAGGATGAAGGATGTTCATCTTCCTGCAGATTAGGGGAGGGGACTTTCATGGATAGGCATGAAGGTGGATAAAGGCAGAATACTGTGAAAACCACCGGACATGTTTAAAGAACAGTAACCATCTGAATGTGAATAAGGTATCATCCATAAGCTGGCAGGAAAGAAACAGGCTGAGCTACAGTCAGATCATGGGGACCCCTCTGAATCATCTTTAACTACTTAAAAAATAAAAAAAATAAAGTTCACAAAATTCAAGGGGTTAGGGCTAGGCAGAAAATTTTACATCATTATGTTCTTATTAAGGAAGGTATCTTAAATGGTGTAGGAAAGTTGACTGAGAAAGCACAGGCTAGAAATGGGAGGAGGAGCTATGCCCCAAGAACAAATGCCACCACGAGTGGAGGTGGAAAGGAGTAAGAAACATTGAGAACTAAATGCTTATGAGGAATGACAGGTGCAGAAGGACTTAGGTAAACTTCCAGGTCTCCAATTCAGATAAATGAGTGAAAGATGATGCCACTCATTAATAAGGAGTAGAACACACGGAGTAGGTTAGGACATAAAAATAATGAGATCAGTTTTGGATATGTTGACCAAGGATGTCTGATAGGCACTTTGATATTTTAATCTGGAGCTTGATTTGGTCTACGCTGAAGATGCAAACTTGAGAATCACCAACTTGCATGCAGTGAAAATAGATATAGCCACAGATGATGGGTCAGAAAGGCTCAAAAGATCTTCAGAAAACCAGTGCTTAAGGGATAGGCAGAGACGAGATTAAAAAAAAATATGTTAATGTAAGGAAGTATAAGGAATTTATGAATTTGGACTTGGAACAAAGAAATAAGAAAACTTTAAGAAGTGGAAGGTAGAGGAAAATATACAAAGAGCTGAGTGCAAGTGTATTTTAAACACATTGAACTTCACTATGATATTATAATTGTGATACACCAATAAAACAATTTTTAAAAAAGGAAAAAGGAAGTGGTCAACAGATTTCAAGTATCCCTTACAGGTCAGGTATGCATGACAATGGAAAATCTTTAAAGTATTTGGCAATTAGTATGTCATTGGTGATTTTGGTCATGGCTTTTAGTTTACAGTGCTGGAAATGAGAACTAGATTATCCAGGACTAAATGCAATGATAAGGAAGTCAAAGGAATGAGTATAGACAAACTCTTTAGAGAAATCAGTCATATTGAATTTTGCCCTCCTCCCCAAAGGTATGTTGAAGTCCTTGTCCTTAGTACCTATGAATGTGACCTTATTTGGAAATGGAATCTTTGCAGATGTAATTAGTTAATCTGGCAATCTTTTGCCTGTAAATGCATCACTCACATCTCAGCCTATTTTATTTTTTACCTTGAAACAGGGTCTTGCTAAGTTACCTCACGCTGACCTTGAATCTGTGATCCTCCTGTCTCAGCCTCTCAAGTACTGAGATTACAGGTGTGCATCACCTTGCCTGGCTACATGATCTAATCCTAATTTTACCAATTACATCTGCAATGGTTCTATTTCCAAATGAGGTAACATTCTGAAGTACTTGAGGTTAGAACTTTACCATGTCTTTCTGAGGGACAAAATTCAACCTACTACAGTATCTTAGAGACTAAGCAATCTAGTAGACAGAAAAGTGAGCATGGAAAAGAATATAGATATAGATGTAAATATAGGTGTAGATAGATAAGATACTTGGGACCCAGAAGTTTTATTTACTTATCCATATAGCACAGGAAGTTAGTGTTGCCACCAGCACTGGAAACCAGGTCTGCTGATTTGTAGCTGGTCTTCCTATATTGCCAGCCTCTCTGCACAATTCATTCATGACTGGACATTAACCAGATTCTTCAATGCAGCCGAAGGACCTGCATTGTCTGACCCTAGTCTCATCTCAAGCCACCATTCCCCATTATCTATATCCATCTGTACACAGGACATTCCATAAATGCCCTGACTGGACCTACTTACTGCCCCAGTCCCAACTATATATGTTAGTTCCTCTACCTGGAAAGTGATGCTCCTTGACCCAGCTCACCCTTCTTCATTCTTCACACCTTACCAGAGTGTGATTTCCTATAGAAAAATCAATGCCAGCACCAGGTTAAGTCAAATTCCCCTGTCACATTCCTCTGCAGCATCCTTATTTTGGGGGAAGCTTTTCATAGTTAATATTAAGGCGGTTTGTGTTCAATGCACACTTCCCCTAATAAATTGTAAGCTATGAGAGGTCAGGAAATACATTGATCTTCTTGCAGGCTAGCAGAGTATTGGGGGCTAGCAGGTATTTACTGTGCTTTTATTGAATGAAGGAAAGAACCTGACTTTCCCTGCTGACACTTGCCTGACAAGGTTTGCTGGACCCTGTGAGACACTGGGCTCCCTGCTGTGCCTCCAATACGCATTAGCATGCACTGCTCTGTCTTCCTGGGACACTCTCACACCAGATATCTTCGTGGCTATATCCCTTACCTTTTGCAAGTTTGTGTTCAAATGCCATCTCAGTGAGGCCAAATCTGAACTCAAAGTTTTAAGTCCTACCCCCTGAGCCTGCTTTATTTTTCCTTCTTTGTAAAGCACTTAACACCTTCTAACATACTATAATTTACTTATTTATTATTTGACTGTTCATTGTCTGTCTTCCCCTACTAAAAATGTAAATTCTAGAGCAGGAATTCTTGTCTTTTTAAATTCAATAATGTATCTCAACCACCAAGACAGTACCTGGCATGTAGTATGCTTTTCAAAAATAATTAGGGAATGAATGCATTCCAGCAAGATGAAGAAGCACTATTAAAACTATCTTCTATAAGAAATCAGTACAGACCCTTTATTGCCAGCACAGAATATAAAAGAAATGGAAACAGGTGTATGGTCTCAGTTTTATTTGATGCAATGTTTTTTAAGAGAAACATGAATATGGCTACATTTCATATTATTTGTGGTCCACATAAAAAATGTCAAATTCAATCAAGAAGAGAAGTATTAAAGTAAGAGTAATAGCTAACCTCTGTTTTCTAGTATTATTCAGTAAAAAAGAAAACTAAACATGAAATTCAGTAAGTGAACTAATCCCTGATCTCTACTGACAACTTAAATCACTTGACATATTGCAATATTTTTCTACAATTTCCAGTGATTTGCCTGAAATCTGTTTCTACCTACTACATAGGGCATATGAAACCAGCCTAGATATAAGTAATTTATGGACATTTTATATATCTAGCAAAACTATAACGAGCATTGTCTCAATATATTTCAATTTAAAGGTAAATTATAACAGCAAAAGAAACTCTTGGAGCAATTAGAGCTAATATACTAATTCATGTGGTTATCTTCCTTTCCTGCTCTCATGGTCTCTGGTAATGCTCGATTGTCTGCAATTGCTCAGGGAAGACAAGACCTGAATGTATCAGTTGAAGACACTCCAGCCACCTTCAGCCACCCTGGTGCCCCTTCAGCAGTACAGTTACAGCTGTTGTTTCCAAAACCATGCACAGCTTTCTGGAACTCAGCCTCCTCTGAAGTTTTTTTGCTTATTCTGCAAGCATAGCCACTTTCTCTTTATTAATTCTACTCCCTTGACACCACCTTGATCAATGTTTCATATGCAAAAACACCAGTGCCACCCCTACCTTGGCCAATTAATTGTGATGCCATTTTTGCCACTGGTGTTTTCACCACTTGATTCTAGTGACCAGGCAAGCAAGATCTGGTCTTTTTAATTCCCTAGGAGAAACCTGCTAGAAAGTCTCTGATGTGGTCCAACAGAGGCAGGGAAAGAAACCTAAATGAAAAAAGTTGAAGTCCTATCCTAGGGGCACTAAACAATCAGCGAACCAAATCAATCTAAAGGCAGCTCAGGATCTTTCTTCTCTAGGTCCTTCTAATATTAAACAAGAAAAACAAAAATTCCTTTCACAATAAAGTCCGGTTATTAACCCTAGTTCCCAAAATATCTCCAACTTCCCTATATCCTGAACAGTTACAGACTACAAAATGACTCAAGAAATTATGAAAAGGCTAGAGAGCATAAGTTATATTAACCATCTGCATTTTTCTAATTAAGCTTAATTTTTAGAAGTCTATTTGGAAATGACATTCTGCAGGTAGATTTCTAGTTCAAATATATAAATACAGAGAATTTACCCAAGTTCTGTCTGGGGCAATAAGCATGGATGCTACTGACTTCTCATCTGTTCTCAATACTCAGAGAATAGTTTAACTCAGCTTGTTCATTTATGCCCATGAAGATGATATGTTTATATAGAGCACTCTGCAAATCTATTGCCCAGCTTGGTCTACAGGCCATATAATGCTTTTTTAAATGAAATACCTTCTAAGAAATTGAAACCTAACTTATGGCTACAAAACTGTTTAGATCTGTATAAAAGTAGTATGTTCTAAGAAGAGTGAATTGTCCTCTTTGTTTATTTAACTCTGTATTCTAACTGAGATGGGTGCCTCATAGAAATCAATGCACAATAATGCTAGAATATCAGAATTGGAACACAGGATAGAGTCTAGGCTTTCGATACAAGTTAGAAGTAAAAATGTTAGAACTGGAAAATGCATCCACATTTACACTAATAGCAAAAGTAACTTCAGTGTCAATCCCCAAGTATGGGACCACACTCCAAGCCCTGGTGTTTTGATCTCTTTATTAGACTTTCCTTCTTCTCCTTTCCCACTCCTTGGATCAGACCATCAGCGCTTGTAATCTAGATCACTACCATGGCTTCCTAAGAGAACACCTAGTCACATTTGTAACTAAAGCCAGAACTACCTTCCTAAAGTGCACACCCAATGGAGTCATCACCCATAAGATCCTTCAGTAGATCTCCATGACACTCAGAAGAAACTCCAAACATTTGCACGTGGCCCAAGATTGGGTCTTGTAGGATAATGCTATTTGCAGACTCTGCAACTTCCCTTCCCTTCCTCACACCCTATATTTCAGTTAAAGCCCATTTGTAGCCAGTTCCAAAATGCCCAGCATCCTGCTCTACCTCTGTTTTGAAACTTTCATCATTTTTTAACAAAAAATCAAATTTCCTTGGAATTTAACATTTCATAAGACAATATTTAATAGAATATGGAAAAAATGAAACTTTTTACTGTTTTCATGATTTTTCTAGGCCAAAAATTCTCTAATGTAATAATCCGTATTACTATTAAAGTTTAAGGTGATGGAGGCTGGGTGGGCTTAGGGAGGTAGGAAAAAATTGACTTGGAACACCAATGTGGAAGCCATTCATGCAACTATATTGAGCTACAAATTAAAATTTTTTGTACTAGGGATTGAACTCAGAGGCATTCTACCTCTGAACTACACCCCTGGCATTTGTTTGTTTGTTTGTTTGTTTGTTTTTAGAAACATAGTCCTACTAAGTTGCTAAGGGTCTAAGTTGCTGAGGCTGGTCTGCAATCTGTGATCCTCCAGCCTCATCTTCCCAAGTACTGGGGTTACAGGTATACACTATCACACTTGCCTCAAAATTAATTTTTAAAAGCCATATCAAATCACTTCTTATTCTTAAGTGTAATTTCTCTGAATGATTCTTTCAAAAACCATCAAGGCAAAAGTCCCCAATTTTCACTATGAATAAACCATCAATGGCACATTTGCATCATGTTGACCTAACTGCTTCCTCATCTAAGTCTCAGGCACTTGATGAAAACCACATCAACTATTGATATATACTTACAATCCACCAATAAAAGTACTTTTAAAATATCACTGATAAAATAAAAATACAACACCAACCTTTGCCCCAGAGCTAACATTATTTAGACATGACTTGATGGCATTCCAGAAAGCATTCAAAAGAATGTTGAAAGTTATTTTCTTAACATGTTTTGCTTTTGATAGATAGACGATAAGCTTTTAGTATATGATTTACCCTTCATCAATAGAAAACCCTCTTAAGTGTTTTGACAAATTTTGAAATGCAAAACTCTGACTTTAAGTAATAAAATAAAGATTTTATTTCCTTAAATATAGGCCAAGAGTACCAAGGAGATTCTAGATGGGAATAAAAGAGCAATAGAGCCAAGTGAAAGAGGGAGAGAAAAGGAGAGAGAGAATCTTTGCCAAAGAAACTATCGGCTATAAAGCTGACTAATTTTTTTTCTACAAGTACTTCACATAGTTTTAAAATTAGGCCAATATTTGAGAAGAATGGGAATAAGAAATTGCTATCTTTCAGGTTAGAAAATATCAAAGAAGTTGGGTAACCAAAGAAAGAAACTAGCCAAAAGAAACCAAGAAGGATTGAAAAATGTGTAAGATGCCCTGAAGGTAGCTGTGCATATGTGTATAATTGGCATCCTTCCCAGTGCTACCCAGGAGGCTGCTATATTTCTCACTCAGTAATAGGAAATAGGCCTAACTTACCCTGATGAAAGAGAAATGTCTTTAACTAAATATTAAGACATACTAGATTTCAACATCTCCCTCATTACTGACACTCAGTAAATATTTATTTTTGCTATTAATCTCAATAATTGTGGACTTATACTTGTTCAGGGATGCAACTGATCTTAAAGAAGTCCTCCAGGTTAATATTGTGTCACCAGTATATCACTTCCTTTTGGACTCCATTTCAAAAGGAAACTTTGAGTTTGAAGTCTGGTAATTCACATGGGCACCATGCTGCCTTTGTGTCTTCTGTGATGCTTCCAAAATTAAGTAAAGCTCTTTTCCTTTTCACACATAGCCACCTTTGGAAGACTAGTACAAAGAGGTTCTCATGTCATTGGAAACCAAATGCTCTACCTTACAAAATAATGCCACATTGCTAAAAATTCAAAAGGATCTGTGTCAGAATCCCAAATCTGAGACTCATGACTATGACCTCTTTTATTTTTTAACAAGAGTATTTGTATAATTTGCTTATATTTTCAAAATGCATCTTGATTGCTCCTTATCATTTTTACTTTTTTCTCTTACAACTTCATCTTGCCCTTAGGATAAAATATTACATCTTTTAGGAAAAGACACCCCAAAATAAGAGAAATTATTAAAGTTTATTTTATTAGACACAATCCTAAAGTTAATGCACAGATTAAAATCTTCCTTTTGATGACTACCCAATAAGAATGTATGTAGCTTAGATAATTTTTAAGAACATTTTTATTCATTGAAAATTAAGCCTCTCAGAAGTATGCAGTGGATTCTATAATGTAACGGATATTTAAATTAAAATATTTCTCCTTCACCATTACTTTTGAACAAGGTATAATCTTCAGAGCTTTGTGGGAGAATATATTAACATTAAGAAAGAAAAAAATGTTTATGTATCATATCACAAATATCATCATAGCAATTTAGCTATAGCTGCCTTTCTCTTTGATATTTTTCCTTCTCTGTTACACAAACTAAGTGATTCTATCTGCAAAAAGTTAGGCAAAAATCTTTTGGTTTGGAAATTAAGAACCTCTAAAGCTAATGTTACAGAGATCAGCTAAGTGCAAAATTTCTTGTGGCTAGTGGGAATTTACTTTGGAAAGCATCCAAATCAATCCTGACTACAGAGTAAGTTGAGGGAAGACCTTTAATAACTTACAAAAAAGAGGTCCCACCAAAGGAAAATCTACATATATATCTCATCTATTTTACTTATTTAGGAAACTGGGCCCACAACTTAGGGCACCTCTGAGCTTGGATTTTCAGATTGTACTGTTTTTATTTTTCAAATTGCATGTATGTGTGTGTACATTTGCTATATGTATTTTATGTATATATATATATGAATTATGTATACATATATATTCATGGCATTAAGTACAAATAAACATTTTATGAATATACACATTCCATTATTAGGCATACATTAAAATCCATCAAAGTTTGTGAAGCATATCCCCCATTAACTCATTTATGATGCTGGCAAGGGTTGTATCAGATAGTGTGTTCTTGTCATTGGCATTAGAACCTTTAGTTCTACTCCCTGAACTTGACCAACTGCTCAGAATAAGTGGGCAATTTGCTCCTACTAGAGCTGTTTTCTTCCAGAGCACTTTCATATCTACTGACATGCTTTAATTTTCACATCAACTGTACAATGTACTAAGAGAAATTATTATTCCATTTTAGAGATGAAAGAAACAAGATAATGTTAGGCCAAGTAAGTTGTTTAAAGTCATAGAGTCAAGAGGACAAACACTTCCAACAATTTGTGGGTTCCTCAACAAAATATTTATCTTCCTGAAACATTACAAATAATAAGTAAGTAAACTAGAGGAATTGGACTTAGTTTTCACCTTTTATTTTCAAATTGTAGTCATTAAATGATCAGTCTTTAAATATCTTTTAACCGCTATTGCTACTCTTTTTTTGGCCACTGGTAAACATTTTTGTAATACATAAAAATTTACGGTTTTTGCAATATTATAATACATCATGACTTAAGTTTCTCTTTGTTCATTATTATATGGCTGGTGTAGAAGAACAGAGACTACGAAATGGGGAAAATTTCTTCCAAAAAAGAGGATGAGAAAAGACAGACCTCTTTGGGTATTGACAGGTGTAAAGAAGTAGACCAAAGTACAGAATAAACTTTCATGTGGTAACTTCATCGCTATATGCATAAGTCCCAAGAAGAGAAATTTGTCAGATATCTTGAGAGAAACAAGGAAAGCAGAGAGCTTTGCCCTGGCTCTCCTTTAGAACTCTAGGAAGAGATGGCTTTGAGGAAATTTCACCTCCATCATTTACTCAGAAGCTACCAAAGCCAAACGATGGTAGTGGGCAGAGAAAGAACCCAAGTTAATACTCCCAAGCTTTCCTCCTCCCATATGAGGTACAGAAGGGACATGGAAGTTCCCTTGTGCCTGAGGCAAAGGGAAAAGCAGCCAAGTCCAAATGGGGAACATTTCTAGAGCATGGGAAAGACAGACGGCACATGGGAGTCCCAGCCCTCCCCATCCCAAGGCATTCTCCAGGACCAGGAGGAACTGGGAAGGGGGGTCCATTAGAAAAACCTTAAAACCAGACTATGAGACACAGCAGCTGTGAATGAATTACAGCAGTAAGACACCAAGATTCCCAGTGCACCATCAACCACACCCCAGCAGAGACCAGCTCTGCTTAGCCAAAGTCAACACAGCTACCTTGCAGCCAAGGTCAATGCAGGATCAAGGGCTCCTTCTTCCACACCTGAGATGATCAATAGTTCTTCTGAACTCAAATGCTACCTTGGGAGAAGGAAGAAGGAGAAAGGAAAGAAGTGTGTGGGCTTCCAGTTAAACTGGAAGAGTCTGAAGTAGCCTAAACCCTGTAAGTTTAAAGGTGTGCTTTTTTTCTTCCACTACATGGCATGGTTAGGACACAATAGAGGAGGTACTAGTAAGCAACAGTATACTAGTTATAAAATAAAGAAGTAATGTTTTCTTTGGACATCTAAGATTGAATAGATTTTTAAACCACTAGAGGAGCAATGCAGTTGATATTCAAAAAGATGAGAAATAAAATAATTCTCTCCTAGTTTTTTTTTTTCCTTGTTCACTCTACTAGTTGTCTTTTCCGTCTCCGTCCCCCCTTCCCTTCTTGGTAAGATGACACTGAAACTGAAAAAAAAAAAAAATGGCTCTTGAAAGTATATGAGCATTTGTTCTGGTCTACTATTAACTCATTTGGATACCAAAGCAAGAAATCACATCTTTCTGCACCATACTAAACTCTATAAAATGGGATAACATACAATTTCACTTCAAATAGAGTTGAGAGCAAGAGCTTTATTTTTATTTATTTATTTATTTATTTTTAGTACTGGGAATGGAACCCAGGGGCATTCTACCTCTGAGCTACACCCCCAGCCCTATTTTTTATTCTTTATTTTGAAACAGGGTCTCACTAAGTTGCAGAGGGCCTCACTCAGTAGCTGAGGCTGGCCGCGAAAACCTGTGATCCTCCGATCTCAGCCTCCCAAATACTGGGATTACAAGTGTGCACCACTGCGCCCGGCAGAGAGCAAGAGCTTTAAAAAGAATCACTTTGCAAATGTTACACAATATAAATAAGTGTATATTTTTTCAATTGCTCCCAAAAGAGAACCAGGGCCTTGTCTTGCTCTCCAGAGGTCAAAATACAGTTAGGAGAAGAACTCCCTCTTGCTTTGTTACATTTCCTAGTACCTATTGACAGAACCAGATGTTGGCAGGTATAAAATCTGAGACAGCTGGTTATCTAACCCCTTAGGGCCAAATGCTCCAAAAAAAATCACTTTTTTTGCAGCACACATCCTGATTCAGAATCTCTAAGCTAATTATCAGGGTTGTGATTCTTAACCTAATAATTTCTACAATGCCTCCAGAGTAAGATGAAATCTAAAAATTAACACTTAGTATTCGGAATTGTACACAGATAAAAATTCAGATGGTCCACACAGGTTTAAATAATTAAGGCAGTTTCTATTACTATTTATGCTTTGCTTAAGTTTACAAAATCATCAACAACTATTTGAGCATCTACTGCATGTTATGCACTTCAGAAAGATATCAAAAGGTAAGTTGTTTCCTACCCCTTATGGAACTCAGAATTTACAACACTCTCAATGCATACTGTGTCCCTGATCTTGTACAGAAGATGAAATGAATATCACAAACATGCAGACTTCGATTTGTGGATTTGGACATGGGGTGGTTGGTAATGAGACTTACGGGCCATGTCATTCTTTTTCTGGACTGTCCAAAAAGACCATATGGAATCAACAAGATTCAAATTGTAGGGAAGAACAAATGAGGTGTGGTTTGGCAGAGAAGAGTGTGGACTTACAGTGATCATGGAGAACAATAATAGCAAAAGCTTAGAAGGAAGGATGATGGAAAAAGGATTTTTTCAACAATTGTTGAAATTTCAGGTGATGCTAAATAGAAGCTATACAACATATGCAATCTATTATATATCTCTCCAATCACACACTGAGGGACAGGACAACATTGTGATTAAGGGTCAAATCATATTACCTGGAATCAAAACTTGCCTCCCCTCATACCACTTCCATAATCTTTTGCAAGCTAACAACTTACCCTCAGTTTTTTCCTATGTAAAATGGGGATGATTTTAAGGCCCTGCTTCATGAAGTTATCATAGAATTGATAAAATATGTGAACTTTTTAATGCAATATCAACATTAGCACTGAATAAAGTAAATTGTGATATTGTTGTTACTATTTTTTAGAAGTGTATTTCTGGGATTGGTTTTTTAAAAAATTGAATTCCAATCTCATTATGTAGCACCTAATATTGCAGAGCCTGAAGTTTGTTCATAAAAAGTAGAAAAAGTTTGTTTATTAATCTCTCTAAATATATTATTCATTTATAAAATAAGCATACTAATACTTTTTATATAAAGGGTTTTTAAAGTATTGGGTAATATATAAATCAAATACATAAAATAGTTTCTGGCATATAAAGGCTAAAAAAACTAAGCTGTTCTTACCATAATCAGTACCATCATCATTTCTCCTATTTAACATCAATATTATCAAGTAGGCAAGGGAAAACAGGGTTTCAGATTAAGGATGTGATATCTAGGTGGGAAATGAAAGGAAAATATGCAGAGGATGTATTTTTCTCTGTCTACAGTATGAAAACTGGGAATATGAAATTTATTCTTTCTAGGATCCAGATGAAGACTGGATGAAGTGATAAAGCTGAGACAAGCTGGAGCCTTAATCCTGATCCTAGAAGGAATGATGACTGCCTTTTTACTATATTCATTGCTCGTGCTGAGTACTTTACTAACACTAGATCGTGTCATCCCATAGTAGCCCTGGAAAAAGGAACTATAGCCATCACCCCTGTACTACTTCCTCATGTTCTCACAGAATGGGTGTGTGTTTGCTCAAAATCTCAGGTCTAGCAGGGGTCAGTCAGGACTTAGAGCCAGGTCAACTTGATGTAATATCAGGTTCTTACCTACTATATGACACTGGGAATATAGGAGAAGGTGCTGAGAGAAACAGGAAACAGAACAGTATAAGGGTGTCTGTGAGACAGTATTTCTAACTTGAAAGCCAGAGCTCTCCAGGTATTCCCCCATTATAGACAGACCCATTCCTCCAGATACATGCTTGGTTTTTCTCATTTAAAACTGCACCATTTTAAAATGGCTTTCTGGGAAGCTCAGTGTTGAAAATTATTCTATTCATGCTGAGAATCTACTACAGAGTTTCACAAAGCCTACTCTTAACAGTTCCCAAGTGAAAAGAGAAGTTAGTTTAACTTGGAAAAATTAAGCCTAGTTACCAAAAGCAAGTAAACAAATACATAAATTAGTAAGATAATGAAATGCATACATACATATGTACATAAGTACATAAAGCATTTGAGACAGGAAATAAAACTTTAAAGAAAAATCAGCTATTAATACTGACATACTTTCTCATCTTCCACAGACATTTTCAATTTTTTCATCAATAAATGTCAAAAAATGAAAGTATCCATGGACTGGCAAACCGAGGGTTGTAGAAACAAAACAAGAGTATATTACATTATGAAGAGGGCCCACAATTGAAGAAATAATAAATCATGTGAATATTTATCTTTTGGTATTATTAAATCAACCATAACCAACTTTAAAATAAATTGAATCCCTCATCTTAAAAATTCCTGGCTACAGACCATGTAGTAACATTATTTTTCCTATTTTGGTTCAAGTATGTATTTTTAACTGCAAGTAAATGGAAAGAAGCAAGAATTGTAACTTACTTTACTAAGTACCAATAACTTTAGAGCACATATTACAGATTCCAGTTAAATTAAAAGTTGAGTCAGGTAGAACACACAATTACTTCTTTTCACCATCCTCATTAAATTTCAGTTCAACGGGGAATGCTGTCATTTTTTTCCTCCGATTTTCCTATTATACTTGTATTTTAGGCCAATACCACTGATACTTGGCTACAAGTACTTGCAGACCTTAACCAAATAGCACTCTATTATCAAGAAGCAGAATGCTTAATTGTTTCTAATTTATCTATACAATTATTGCTTTTGTGTGAATGATCATAGATTATTTCAAAACCAACCCCAGGTGACTATGTGACAAATATCAATAGGCAAAACTGAAGTCTAAAGTTTTCTCTTGGGGAATCTATGCAGTAAATTGTGTTTCTTACAGCAACTTCAACTATCTAATTTTTCAAATCTTGCTGGAATAGCAAGTGGCAAATTAGTGGATCTGTTGCATGAATGCTCTTTGCAATTTTCTTATAATACGCCCTTACTTCACATTCAAGTTTTGTCTGGATATAATTGACTTAACAAGCAAGTATTTATCACACTTACTGCTGGAAAACATTAATTACCTTTGATCCTGAGGAATCTTATACACACTTATTTTAAGAAAATTTGGACAGGTTAAGAAGTTACTTAGTTAATTAAAACACATTTTGTATAAGCAGTTTCTTAGTAGAGAATATTGCATATGCCGGAGTCCCACAAATACATATTCAGAAATTTAAGGCAAATCTATCCATGGTTTAACAATAAACTACAAAATTCCAGAGAAATCTTCAGCTAAAAATGAAAACAAATCCAATAGTTTTATGTTTTCAAAGTTGATGAGGCTGAAATATTTTATAGTAGATGGTGTCATATGCTTATTTTAATGTAATCAAGGCCCTGCTGGGGTATTGGGACTCATCTCTCTTTATTAAAAAAAATAAATAAAATAAAGGCCATATGATCGTTTAATTTATAGGAGTGTCTAAGTTTTATATTTCATTTTCAAGACTTACTGCTAAATATAAAAGTTTAAGAGTTATTTTAGATGTTAGAAGTGTTTTGAACACAAATCAAGCAGTAAATAGCATTTAGTTATTTTGCTAAAAAATTATCAGAATGCCCCAAATATCTTCTATGAATAAAAGATTAGGTGTTCAACAGAGTTCTGTCCTTAGTTCCTTTGACTTATGCAAAATTACTAACAATTTAATAAGTAGCTAAGGCAGGTGATTTTCTTTGCTTTTCTATTCACTAAAGCACACATAGTGGAATAGAGTGCCAGAAAGGGAAGTGCAGGCCCCTATCTCTTCAGTCATCACAGTTCATGTATATCTCCCACAATCTGAGCATCCCATCATGCTAAGTATGGTTCTGGTGTTTAACAGTATGCATTTTTGTTTTAGCATGTCCTGTAAGCAAAAGCCAGCTAGTCATCTGTTTCTCAACTAAGGAAAGAGCAATTTTTAAAAACACTGGGAGTAAAATATGGATGTTTTGGACTCAATGAGACTAGGTTATGTCCATCTTCCATATAACATCTTCTTCAGGGAATTTTAGTGTTATTTTGACCCTATGCAATTTTTGGCCCACTTCTTCATTTAAGAAACTGATCCACATATAAAAGAAGTTCCCACTGTACCTAAACTCACTGCAGTCACCTATTATCACATGGAGATCCTAGTTCTCCAGTAATGCCAAGAAATGTTTTTCCTCAGTGCAAAGTAGATTATATTTGAATATTTACATCTCACATGGAAGCATCACATACCCATAATGCATCACATATTCATAATGCAACTTGATTTGAATATGTAAATCTCAATAAATATGTATCTCTAAATCTCAAAGCAGATTTCACATAGAAGTAGAATATATCTATAAGGCAAGTAGATGTTTGCCTAATATTACAGCACAACCTAAAAGATTGATGCTGATTATCCACTGGAAATGCCCATTAAAGGATCTTTCTCCCCCATGCTGAGGAGGCTACAGTAGGTGTAGCCTCAGTAACACTCTATGCCAGAAGGTTTTCTAAAACAGAAAAAGGAGAATTCACTAAGAATTTTGTCTATAGAGACCCAACTTGCCTCTAGACCACACTTAACATAGAGGAAACCTAACTGGTATAAAAACATTCAACAAATATTTATTGAGTCTCTACCGTGTATAAGGAACTTTCCTAGTTAGTACAGAAAATATAAAGAACACAAGATATTTTCACAAGAATGCTAACTGTTTAGCATCCTAACTAAATAGTTGACTATCAAACCATGTCCACGTGAAAAGTGACAAATTATAGGGTACTTATAAACAGTTGTAGTACTACCAAGAAAAAATGATAAAGGACCAAAATGGGATTATAGAACTGGGAACTATGGGGGGGACTTGAGGGCACACCTACGAATGAGATTAGTCTTCAGAACTAAGAAGAGGAGAGTAGGAGAGAAGAGTCAAAGTTGGCTCTATTCTAACGTGGGGCAGAGGGAATAATGTTAAAATACAGAATTCAGAAATGAGTAAAGATTTAAGTCAGAAAGATAGCCTTTTTTTTCTTTGTTGGTTTTGTTTTTAATATGGGGAGTTGAGGGATATTTAAAATGCAGTTATCCATCAGTATCCTGAGAGGACTGGTTCCAAAATTCAGCAATGCCTAAGTTCTTTATATAAATTTAGTATTTGCATATAGCCTACACACATCCTGTTGCATGGTGGCACACACCTGAAATCACTATACTTGGGAGGCCAAGACAGGAGGATCACAGGTTTGAGACCAGCCTCAGAAACTTAGTGAGGCTCTTTGCAACTCAGCGAGACCCTGTTTCAAAATAAAATGGGACTGAAGGTGTAATTTAGAGGTAAAACTCCCCTGGGTTCAATTCCCAGTACCACAAGGAAAAAAAAAGGGATTGAGAATTAAAAAAGTAAACTAGAACTATAGATCAATCATCCAAATAGGAACGATTAATCAAACAGTCACTTCAAAAACTAAGAAATATATATATTTTTAAGGTAGGGGAGAAAATTCCAATGAGTGATGATTGAAAATCGTGTAGTATAGACTAAGGTCAATCCAAACAATAGGTACCTTCAATCTCTCCCCATCTGCATACCATCCACACTCCCATTCTCTCCCTCCCTCACACTTTCTTACACACACACACACATACACACACACACACACACACACACACATATCCCCCTCCTAGAGCTACCCTTTCTAGTGAAGACAAAACAGTTTACAGATTAGGTGCATCCTGGTACACCTAACACAGGATGGCAAGCTGGCCTATCTTCCTACTACATCTCATTACAATTCACCTTCATGAACATATGGAAGGAGCATTCCCTATTAAGCCAAGAATAGAAACTGTGGTCTAAAATATAAGATCTTCTTGGTTTAGCAGAGAACAGGAGCCCTGTTGCCAGTGTGGGAGCTGGTTTTATCCTAGAATGCTGTTGAAGAAAGGGGATACTAAATTCTGTGCCCAGACCATCTAAGCCCAGTCTGAATCTCAGTGTGTATGTTAGTAGCACAAACTAGTACAGAGGAGAAACATGAAGGTTCAGTTTTATTCACCTCCGCTTCCTGGAATCTAACATAATATCTACCATGGAGCTTTCATTGTTGTTTATTCAATTGAACTGGATGGTGTAAATGGTCTAAAATGGCAAAATTACTCTGTCAAACAATATATTATAATGACAAGAGTTTAAATCTATAACATAGAAAGTTAGGGTTTCAATTCTGTGGAACTTGTTTGTGTGTGTATGTGGTGCTGGGGATTTAATGCAGGAATGTTCTACTTCTGAGCCACACACCCAGCGCTATTTTATTTTGAAACAGGGTCTCACTAAGTTGCTGAGGCCTTGAACCTGCAATTCTTCTGTCTCAGTCTCCCAAGTACTGAGATTACAGTCATGCAACACAATGTCCAGCTTTTATTTTTTATTTTGTAAGTTACTGCATACTGATCTGAACCCTGCAATCAGCCTTTCCCAGCCTCCCAAGTACTGGAATTACAGGTGAACACCACTGTGCCTAGTGTCTGTGGAACATCTTGATCAGTCTTTCATCTCTCTGATAATCTTCTCATTTATATCCCCATTATGCCAGCTTCACAGAATTTTCAATGGTGACACATAAAAAATGCATGTGAAAGTGTTTGGTATACTTTAAAATACAATATAAATATGAAGGCACTTTATATACTGCTATTAATGTATTTAAGATGATCTCATACAATATGACCTTTTTGTCTAAGTTGGCATAGCTTCAGGTGTTATTTTCTTCTTATTTACCCATGTTTACCTGGTCCCTGTTTGTCATGGTGGCCCTAATTTGGAATACAGAGACTAATGGCATTGAAAAACTGCACTGAAAGGAATCACCCATGTACTCTGATAGATCATAAATATGGATGACTGGAAAGTAAGATGCTGTGCTTAAGATGCAAATTAGCAGAGAATGAGATGCAGCAAGTTGTACACCAGAGATTCAACTCCTGATGGAGAAGTCCCTATAGGGTCACCAGACAAAAAGCAGGTTTCTGCTGTCACTCCCCAGCGAGGCTGTAGACACTACTTCGACCTGTCATGCAACACTAATTGATCAGGATACTAATAGGAAAAAAAGTGTGCCATCCCCATCCCTGGGTGAAGAGTCACAAAGTCAGTCTAAGGAGGCATTCCATGCAGAAAGCACAAGGGCTTAGGCAGCCAGACCAACCCCAGCGGCAGAGTGGCTGAGGAAAGGAGAAAGAGAGAGATGAGGCTCTGCAGGGAATGCAAGTACTCAAAACAGGCACAAATTGTTCTCAAGTGGAAAAGCAGTGCTCTGCAGTCTGAACTTTCCTCTAGCCTGCTTCGCATAATTATTTGCAAAGTGCATTCTTGAAGACCCCCATCTCACCACCACCACCACCCTCCCCCAGGTAAGATTCAGATGATGAGACTTCTGGAGAAATATATCAAACATCAGAGGTTTGGAGTCTGCTTATGTATGCAGATATGGTAATAACACATAAATATGCAATCTGAGTATGGCCAATAGCAGAAAAGAGAAGAAAATTTTTAAGTCAAAGAGAGAAAGATCACTGTGAAAAATAAAACTACAAAGTACCTGCCATAAGAACCCTCAATTGAGGCAGAAAGTAACCAGAAAGAAGAGTTTTAGTTTCACATATGCTCAAATAGCCTTTTTATTGCTCAGTTTGTCTACATACCTTATCTCCCACTGCTTGTTGTGAGTCTCTTCTCAGACCTAATGTTACAATCCAAACAGGACGTATTCTTTGAAAAGTGGCAGTAAGTGGAAGAGACAGCCAAGAGGAGAAAAAAGACAGAAAATGCAGATGAAAACAGAAAGTAAGAAGGAACGAAGGGGAATAAGAGGACCAGGGTTTTGACGCTGTGCCTGTGGCTGCAAATGCACCTTTGAGGAACTCTGACACCTCTAGAGCTGCGTTATCAGGCCTGTAGTCTCAGGGATGCCAGGTAGAGCAACGGGCACTGCCCAGGCCTGCCTTAGCTGGCGCTTTTCCAAGCATCATGTGTGAAGCCAAACAGCAATTTCTCAAAAGCCCATCACGTTACAGGACTCCTGATACTTCCTGCTCTGATCACAAGATGAAAGTCCAAATGAAACTGCCTTGAACTTGATTGAAAGGTAAGAAAAGAAGATAAACAAGAACACTTTCAGAGCTTCGGCTGACTGGGGAATCAGATACCAAAAACATGTGGAATGGTCTTTAAATAAGGGGCAAAGCATGGTGCAAGAAAATTTGTAATTAACCCAAGTCATGTTTAACACAAATAGATTCAAAATACTTCAAATCCAACAGCCAAATATTCATTATTTTAAATGGCTATGCCAAGTGATAGGAATCCACTAACAGGTCTTTACTGAGCTTCAACTGATTACAATCTCAGTAAGTTGGGTTCTTGCCATCAAGGAGAGAGGCAGGAGGAAGAGCTACATAAATCATGAAGCTTGGCTTAACATTACACACAACATTACTCAGTCCATGATAGGCAAGTGAAACAAATTCCAGGTCAAAACAACCTGAGTGTGAAACCCATGTGAGCAAATATAAAAGAAAAACAAATGTCATAATGGTACCTAACAATCACCAAGCTCTTCCTACGTGTCAGGCACTGAGGATTTCCCTATTCAATCCTTACCGTAATATCATGAGATGAGCATTACAATTAAGAAATCGAGCCAGAGATACACAGTGATTTTTCTCAAGGCTTCACAGTGAATAACTGATCAAATTAGGCAAACTTTGGACCAGGTACATGACACCAGAGCCTCTACAAACCCTGAGATAGATGGTCACCGACTTGCACTCCAACCACACCCCACACTTATCAATCCTTCTCTGCACCTCAGTCATCAACTCTTCTATGTGGATCTTTTCTTCTCTCTCCCCTGTATCTTTCCTTCTCTAAGACTATTTTTTACTCTATGTATTTCTCTTTCTTTTCAATATTTCTCCTTTCTCTCTCACTCTCACTCTTCTTTCCTTTTCTATAAAGCAAACTAAATATGGAGTTCAATTAAGTTCTTTTTAAATTTGTTGTGGTACTGGGGATTGGAGCCAGGGGAATGCTACCTCTGAACTACAGCCTCAGCCCTATTTTATTTATTTTGAAAGAGTGTCTCCCTAAGTTGCTGAAATTCTTGCCAAGTTGCTGAGGCTGGTCTTGAACCTGTAATCCTCCTGTCTCAGCCTCCCAAGGACTGGGATTGCAGGTGTGCACTACTGCACCCAGCCAGATAAGTTCTTTAAATAGTCCCTTTTATATCCTCTGTTTTTAATTTAAAGTGGACTGTCAGTATAGGAAAAGAGGCACCTTTTTCTATAGCTATGTCTCTTCCCCTATAAAATGTCAAAATTAAGCTGCTTTTTACTTCTGTGTGGCCCTTGAATAATCCATTTCTTAAGACAGGATTCATTGGCAGAACACAAGTTTTCATACTGCCCAACACTTGGTGCTATGAACTGAATAATGTCCCATCGAAATGTTTATGTTGAAACCCTCACACCCCTGCAACTGTGGTGGAGAAAGATGCTTTATGGAGGTTGTTCAGATCAAATGAGGTCATATGCCTGTGGCCCTGATATGATAGGAGGGATATTGTTCTTCACCATGTGAGGACACAGGAAGAAGGCAGCATCTGTAAGCCAGGAAGAGAGCCCTCACTGGAAACCTAGTCTCCAGAACTGTGGGAAATAAATGCCTGTTGTTGAAGCCACTCAAGATATGGTATTTTCTGTGATGGCCTGAGGTGGTGATCTTTGTTGTGGAAAAATTTCACACTTAATGTGATTTCAAGTTCAGCATTTACCTTATTACTAAACAATTTTGAATTTACTGACCCTTGGCTAAAATGTCTCCCGGACAAGGAAGGAAGATATTCCTAAAATCTTTATATTTAAATCTGACCCCTTATTTAAATTGCTTCTCCAACATTTATCTGACCATTTAAGTAAGAAAAACTATTGTTCTGAAAAGCTAAGGGATTTTGACAGATGTGACCTGAATCTTTCCTATGAAAAGCAAGAAAGAGAGAGAGAGGGACCTAGATTTATTTACATATGGATTTAGAATGTGGTGACTTTTTTCTGAGTTATTTTATTCGATATCCAGTAGATAACCCTGCTACTGATTCCATCCACATTTGATAAAAGAAAAATAAACCACACATCCAGAGACTAAGAAGAACCTAACACAAGAAAAATACCCCCTTTCAAAGTCCCATTATTTCCCATGCTAACAGTAGTGTGTAAAACACTGCTGTGCAGCCACTCGCTGGAGCTCTTGAAACATCAAACAGTGTTAGAAAAACACAAGTGGTTCTAATTATTTCTCCATCGGGAATCCTTGGCTTCATTATAAAGAGTATATGAGTTATTTGATGGCCAAATGGCAAAATAAAAAGAAAATGATACAAAGAACACCTCCACCAACATTCCTTTGTGGGTTTCATGAAACTTCGACACAATCTGCTTTGCTGACCTGCTAGATGACTTCTGAGAAGTGGAGAATGTCTGTGAACTCAGACTCATCTTCCCATGAGATAAGCTGAGGAATTTGGAAAGAGGAGGTCTTGTATCTACACCCGACTCAGACGTGCTTCTTCTGATTCAGCCATAACCTTTACTTGGAAACCTGTACGTCATGGCCTTGGCAGGCCCCCACACTTCCTCCTAGGCAGTCTGCTATTTTTCCTCTAGCTTACCCAAAATAGCTGAGCAGAGATTTAGTGCAGTTGGTATGCCAGTGTTTATAGGACCAAGTGTTGTCAAGTTTCTTTCTGTGGGCAAGCAGAAGTTTCTGCAGACTGACAAGAACAAAGGGAAGGTAATTCTGGGCCTTGGTTTTATTTTCTGGAAGATTTATAGGTCCACTGTCCCTCCTGAAAAGCGCCCCAGTTTTAGATGACAATTACATGTCTAATTGTTCCCCTCTTTTTTTCATTATCTGAAAAAAAAATTCTTATTACATTTTGAAATTCAACTACCTGGATTTCAGAATTATATGTTATTACTAATATAGTTAAGACATTTAATTATCTAGGATGCTGCAAAGGTGAGAGAAGTACAGAAATTTCATTCCGGAAATTTTTCTGTTATATTTTACTTCTAGGTATTCTGCATTCAAATGCAAAGTCCAATATTTTAGAGGATAAATACAAGGCGTAGAGAAAACAGGTCCCACCTTGAAGAGAGAAGAAGAAATTGATTTGCTAAGCTTTAACTATTCTGCTAGAAGCTCTGTTTCTTTCCTCTTACAGTATTTTACCTTTATTTCCTCATTCTGGAGAAATGGAGATCCCGTTCCTCTCTTCATTCTCTTCCTCTCTGCTCAGTAGAGTACAATAAAATAGGAAGATGGTCTAGGCCTTTCCTCCCTTTTATATTCTCCCTAGCAGGTTTGAACTACCCTTGCAGTTCCCCAACGACACTTTCCTGGTCCATCAAGGCATACTGCAGAATAAAATGTAGGCCTATAATTCCATTCAGAATTCCCTTTCTGAGCCCCCAATTATCCATTAAGCATGGAGGGGGGGAAAAGCAGGAACAAAGTTGCAGATTACACTCAGAAAGTTCTCCCCACTTAGAATAACAGATCTCTTCCTGCAACCACAAGAAGGTTACTCGGTGGCTCTCGGCGCTACCATTTCTTCTGGCCAGAGCAGGATTATGACTCTCAGATGCACTAAACATTCTCCAAATCCCACACACTCAGCCAGCCCCAGTTTATCCTTCATAAAACCATTATTCCTCCAGGGATGATGACTTTATGGTTTTCAAAACTACATCATATTCATATGTAGAAAAAAGTTAATTAGCTTCTTTATAGATATGTGGGCATGTATCTGTATTTGCTTTTCTGGGATCCCAGGCACTGGATCTCGGGCATCAATGTGTAACTTAGACCTGACTGTGGTTCTAGACTCACGCTTGTCCTCTAACTTGACTTCTATTTGAAATTACTGACCCAACATGACATGGCTCATTTCCATAGAAACATAGGTGAGAAAAAAACATCAAAGAGAACCAAATACCAATGTTTTGTCCAACTGCCAATATGGTAGCTCTCTAATAATGAAGGCAGTTGGGAACACTAGGTGTTTATATTATTTTAAAAACACCAGCTCTGAAGGAGAGCTCTTCTTGGCAGAGTACACAAACATTTGTATTGAACCTTTCATCCCCAGCACTTTTTAAGCATTACCTCATTAATCTTCAAAGCAGCTACATAAGGCAGGTAGAACTATTTGCTCTGCAATTTTAAATGTCCCACTTAATAAGAGAGAGAATGCAGTGACAGCACTGTAGGGGCTGAGCTCAGGTCCCTGGACCATGGCCTGGATCCCTACAGACAGACCACCACCAAGGGCAGGGGCTCTTGGAGCCCCACTGTCCATGTCTTCCTGTCCATGCCCCTCTCCCTAGCACCTTCCTTTATCTCTCTGGGGCTGCATCCACGTTCTGAAGTTTTCTCTTATCCGTTGCCCCTCAGCCCACACTCAAACTTGCTCATCTATCTGAACTCCTGTGACTTTGCCTATATGCTGAGCAACAGAGTTAATCAGAGATATGACTTTGTGTTGCATATTTAGTATGTCCCACATGTCACCATTCTATTTATATTTTGGCAGAGACTTTATGAAGATGATATCTTAGAACAAGTATAATGATAGGCATACTATGATAAGCAGGAAGATCTGATGAATATCTCTGAAATGACATTAGACCACTGTTAGTTCACCTAATCATTGGGTCTGTCCAGTGGAGAAGGTAAACTTGATAAATTGGAATGAACCTTGACCTTATCTCCCTCTTCTTTATCTAAAAAAAAAAAATGTATGCATGTCTATCCCTTTAGGATTAGTACTTACTAGGTTTCTTCTTCTGTTCTATAACCTTTATCAATATGTAGGGCCTTTGCATTTTTCTTTACATTTAGATTTACATTTTAGATGTTTTATTTATTATTTAGTGGAGGGATATTTGCTGAACTGTACTTATATCTTCGAGAAACCTCACAACTCCATTTTTTGTTCTGGAATGATTAAAGCTATCAAAAATATGTATCTGTAACCATTTGGAAATATAAGCTTTGAGATACAAAAGAAAGTTATACAATATCACTTATTAGTTTGTCTGTAACTTTATTCTTGCTCTAAGTGCACATTATTCAGCATCATTAAATCAATTTTATAGTTTTCGAGATTTCTCCTTGATGGTATAATTCAACTTTAGTCACCTAACCAGACAACATTGTTTGTCAAAGACAGAAGAGGCCTCCTATGATATCAAAAACATTTGTTCTATCTAAATACTTGCTTAGGTTATGTCTAAGAAATTACATCCACAACTAACATTTAGTCTACATAATGACAGCTCTGTTGATATCCCAAATTCCTCTATGCAATTTATACAGCGGTACCAGTTAATACAAGAGGATTCCTCCAGGGACAGAGACAGATTGAGATACAGGGAAAAAAGTTATCCTCATCAAGAGTATACTTCTAGAAATAGTTAAATATAGGATGGCAAAACTCAATCAATAGTTTACTGTAAAATTATGCATCAAATGTTTTTCAGACAAAATTCTGTATCAGCTTCCATTTTTACATTCAGATGAATTAAAATATTTTCCATGCCCAGAACGGTGCCTGATATATAGTAGATGCTCAGAAACATTTTGCTAAAAAAATGAGTAAACATGAGATATTAATAATTTTGGACTATCCTCTATTTCATGTAACCCAAGCCTCAGACTTCTTCCATTAGAGAAAATCTTCAGCAGTTGGCAATAGTTTAATTATATTTTAGGAGATGTATGAAAACACAAAATCTATGCTCATAAAACATAAGCCAAAAAACATCTAACTGCCTAAGTATGGCCATTCCCAACTGCCCTCCATTTCCTTCTTAAGCGCCACTTAAATGTTCCCTTATTGCCAATTCCAGATATGTGTCTTAAATAAGTAATAAGATAATTAGCCCTGAAGTATATACACGCAACAGGCCAACTATTAAAATAATACAAGACCTTGAGAAAAATAATGCATTATAAGAAGAAATCATGAAAACCCAATAGAGAGTGAAATAAACTAACCCTAGAGCAGGACTGAATCAGACAGATATGAACTGTGGTCTTCATGAGTCCACTTTAGCATGACATTCTGGACAGAGCAGGGATTCCTATACATATTAGGAGATCTGGGATCTAGTGGAAATTTAAAACTAAGCAGAGATGTTAGGCTGAGTATGTAACTGAATCTGGGAGCAATTTTTGTTTCCTTTTGTTCTCTTGAACATTGTAGATACTGAATAGTTATCTAATACACCTTCCTCATCTATAAAATAATCATCTCAATAGTCCTTTCTAGAACAAGCATTTAATGATTCTAAAATGTAAGGCTTTTCTTGACATGGAGCCAAATACCTACTAGAATTAGAAGAACATTTTTACAAATGAGGAAAATGCTCCTTTCTGAAATTTATCATCAACCATCTCAAAATACTGGCTCCACCCCAGAATCAAAATGAGGGCTTCTCATTTTCTCTAATGTTGAAATGCCTTATGTCCAGAATGTGTTATCTCACAGTGAAAATTAGAATATTCTGAGTTCTAAGAAATCACATGAGCTTGGCTTTTATCTTTATCTGAGGCAGATGCTTACTTGAGAACCAGTACTGAAAGTCCTGCCACAGACTAGCAATCAACAGGCCAGATTGGGCCAGACTGTGTCCTTAACTAACTCGGCTCTTGCTCATCCCAGAGACATATCTATACCAGCATCCCTAAAGCAATCTAAATTGGAAACTTCAAGTAGCCCAGTTGACTCAGCTGAACAAGGTTGACCAGGTCCCTGTGACCACCTGGAACCATTTAAACATGACCATTTACTAAATACTTATTGACCTCCTCCTCTATACCTGGTTAACACTAGACTGTGAAGAGTAAAAGAGTAATAAGACATAACCCTCCCCTCCAAGCTCATGTATAGTGTGTATATAAAGAAGTGAGTAGAAAAATACAGTGACATAAGTACTAGGTAGAGATAAGAACAGGATGATAGGACAGCACAAACAAGAGGCATCTAACACTTGGGAGGTCAGCAAAGGCATCCTGAAGAAGGTGACATCTAGAGGAGACCTGAATGACTGCCAAAGTAGAATAAAGTATAGACCTTGGGGAAGAGCAACTCATCTGCCAGAACAGGAAGTCCAGTGTCAGCTAAACATTGGTGTGGTGACAGACAATGACACAGTGTTTCTCTACTCAGGGAGGCATCTCCACTCACCTGCAGAGTCCCACCTCAGGAAGCCACAAAATGTACAGATTTCTAGGCTGGAACCTGGTCAGAATGAATCAGTCCCTTGGAGTGGAGCTCAGAGTTATGCATTGTAAATGCTTACCATGTATTTTTAATGAAAGTTGAGACCGGAGAACCACTGTAATGGTATTCATACAGCTGGATACCAATGCCTGGTAACTGGAGATGGTCCCAGGTCTGTACAGAGCGCCTTGAGTGGATTCCCAGACATCATGTTGGATGTGTTAGTCAGCTTTCTATTACTATAACAAAATACCTGAGATAATCAACTTAAAAGAGGACAGGATTATAGTTTTAAAGGTTTCAATCCATGAATGCTTGGCCCTGTTTCTTTGGGCCTATACCAAGTCAGCATATCATCTTGGCAGCACATGGCAGAAGAAGCTGCTCACCTCATGAAAATCAGGAAGAAAAAGAGAAGGGGATGGTGTCCCAATATCCCCTTCAACTTCAAGGACATACAACCAAAAACCTAACTTCCTCCCTCTAAGCCCCACATTCTAAAGGTTCCATACCCTCCAAATGGCGCACAAGCTAGGGATCAAGTCTTTACTATACGAGCCTTTGGGGGGGATTCCAGATCCAAACTATAACCCTAGAGTTTTGAAGAAGATTTGAGTTATGCAAAAAAAAAAAAAAAAAGGAACTGCAATACTGGGCAGATTACCAAACCAGAATCCTGTCACTGGAAGATATTAGCATTCAGGGACCAGAACTAGAAGACAAAGTAGGACTAAGTCACAAAAATTTAGTTTTTTTGTTGTTGTTTTGGGGTTTTGGTTATTAGTTATTTATTTATTTTTGGCAGTACTAGGGATTGAACCCAGAGACACACTACCACTGCACTCCATCCCCAGTCCTTTTTAAATTGTTATTTTGATACAAGGTATTGCTAACTTACTAAGTTACCAAGCTGGCCTTGAACTTGCAATTCTCCTGCCTCAGCTTCCCGAGTTGCTGGAATTACAGGTGTGTACCACCACACCTGGTTTAGATCCTAACTAGGTCTTAAAGTTAGAGATTAAACTGGCAACACAGGTGCCTTATGCTGGTTGTCAGAATGTTGGGCTAGGCCTGCAACTGGGAGTCAACTGGCCTCTGATGTTGCAAAAGATAGTTTCTGAGACTGGTAAACCAGGAGAACCCCATTTATCTTCAAAACAGAAGATCCAGTGTGCTGCGCTGGGACATGTTATAATTTACTGTTCTAATAAAATCACTAAATCACTCTTGACTTATATTATTTGCAGTGCTGATAGATACATAGCTCTCAATACTTCAACATTTTTCTTCTTACCTAGCCATGTAACTCTTCCATACCTAGCCAGCCTTGACTCTCAAATTGAGTTATCCTTTAGCAAAGCTATCAACTCATCTCTTTGGTATTTGGGATCAACACAATTTCTGTTTGTAATCTGGAATCACTGATCAATATTGGACTTTTCAGTGCAAAGCAAACAATCAACAACCTCTTTATTCAAAGCTGTTTTCTGACTTAATCTGCAGTTAGAGGGTAATTAATTTCACTTGTTACTTCTAGATAACTAGCAGTTTCTGCAGGTCATAGTATCAATTCAAAAAACTATAAGCAATAGCAAACAAAAAGACCCAGCTGTGTTCTATTATATTAATTAATCCAACCCTGGTGTTCCTGATCTTGGCATCCTAGCCTAGATGACATTTATCCACTTTCAATACTCATGGTAGTTTTAATCGAAAGGTATATTTAACACCCTTCTCAATTAGCTTTTCTGTAGGAAAATAAAGTGTAATATGTGGTATGGGCTCTGAAATCAGATCTGATTTCAATCTTACTTTGCATTGATTAACTCGTGTGAACTTGGGCAAGTTATTTATTTCCAAGGTTCTTATCTGTAATGGAAGCATTAATAGCTCTCTAGCTCAATGAATTGCTTTGAGATTGGGATAATTCTATGGAAGAACACATGGTAAGATAATTGTTATTTTTGTTGCTATTGTTATTCAAGCCACTCAGGTCTACAGTACTATGATAATCCACAGGAATCACCTGAGGTTTGTTGGGATGTGTCTCTCCTGACTAATGCTAAATGCCCCACAGATTTCCCCTAGGAACTCCAAATGGAATGTTGCTTGTATGTGTGATGCCGTGATTGAGTGAAATCTACTACAATGTTACATCCCTCATATTTTTCTACTCCTCCCCAGTAACTGACTTATGTCCAGTGTCTGTATCCTAGGAGGGCTACACCACTGTCACTGTTGCTAGTGAGAATGTGTATGTCCCAGCTTATCATATTGCTAATGATGTCATCCTCCATAAAATGTTTTCCAAGATTCAATGATGCCATGGTCCATCACCTGGAGCAATGTGGATCAACATTAGCAATCTATGTTTTTTTATGAGAATACTTTATTTAGTATGTGCAGTCTCATTCCATCCAGTTCCACCATGGCCCCATGCACTGAGCCAAGGTTTCTGAGAGGAGCCCTAATCGGTCCTTCATCCCTACCCACCTTCCTAGCTCCCTCCATCATCTCCCCCCAGTCAGCATGCTAATATATACCCTTGCAAGAGCGCTTACTGGAAGACAGTGTTGTTCCATGTTTTCTGTCATTTGTGGAAGCTAGAGAGAAAAACGAAAACATAAGAGTCTTTAAATAATGCAAAGACAGATTGGTAGAGTCATCGAAGGGGGTGAGGGTTGAGAGGGAGGAGAAGAGGGAAACTGGAGAAGGAAACTTTTCAAATAATACTACCACAATATGTGAATGTATTACTACCAATCGCACTGAAATGTGTGGTATTTGAATGAGACAAAGTATCTGAAACATTAGCATGGGGCCTGGCATATGGCATTCACTCAGGTAGTGGTGGCGTTGGTCATTAGCTCCTATTCCATTTCTGATAGCCACTTGCTATCCACTGAATGTTTACTTCTCCCTGAATTTGAATGTTGAAATCTAATCCTCAAAGAGACCGTACTAATCCCAGCATTCGGGAGGCTGAGACCAGAGGATCAGGGTTCGCGGCCAGCCTCAGCTACCTAGTGAGGCACTCCGCAACTTAGTGAGACTCGGTTTCAAAAATAAAGAATAAAAAATAGGGCTGGGGGTGCAGCTCGGAGGTAGAATGCCCCTGAGTTCAATCCCCGGTACCGCAAAAAAAAAAAAAAAAAAAGAGACCGTACTTGGAGGAGGGGCCTTTGACAGGTCATGAAGATGCTGCTCTCATAAATGAGATTAGAGTACTTATAAGAAAACAGAGAATTAGCTTGCTGTCTTCCTACTATATAAAGATACAAGTAGAACATGGCTGTCAGTAGCCTAAAAGCAGGTCCTGGCCAGGACTTGATGTGCTGGCACCCTGCTTTTATTGGACTTCTCAGCTTCGAGAACTGTGGTGGGGGGGATTATTGTTTAAGCCACCCCATTTACAATAATTTCTTATAGCAGCCTGGATTCATTGAAACACCACAGTTTAAGGCTTCTCACACAACAGTATCCCAAACTTTAGTTTTCTTGTTTCTGTTTTGTTCTTCTTTTAATGCCTACTATGGGCACAATCACTATTACAATAAAAACCTTAAATATAAGTGATGGAAAATTATATGGAAACTTTGTTTTTCAAAACCAGTAAACAACTACACTATTTAAAGTTAAAACATCAGATTTACAAAACTTGAATTTTTTATGTTGTATAAATTTGCCACCCAAGCAGATTAGTTGAAGGCTATGACATATTGATTTAATTATAGTTTATATCCATTGTTCCCCCAGAATTGCTCCCTTATTGAAAAACGGAACCACGAAATGTGTTCACATAAGAAGTTCAACCCATTGTAGTGATATTTGTATATCACATGATATAAAATGTTGTTTCAATTTTTCAATTTAATTTAATCCCAACATACAACAACCACGAAAAGTAGCAAAGCACAATTCCTTGGGTTCAATACTCACTACCAAAATTAATTAGCTAATTAGTTAATTAATAGAAAAATAGCAAATATAATTTCTGTTTTAGATAAGGAAACTAAAGCTCAGAGAGGGTAGGTAAACCATACAAGTCAAAGAGCTAAAACTGGTGAAGCCAGGGCTTTAATCTAGGATTTATTAAATCTCATATCAATGCTTACTTATTGTGATACCATTAAATAAAATTAAGCTTTTGCTTTGATTAATGTTACTTGTATACTTTTTTTGTGTGTGTGTGGTACTGAGGATTGAACTCAGAGGCATTCTACCTCCGAGCTATACCCCCAGCCCTATTTGGTATTCTTTATTTGGAAACCGAGTCTCACTAAGTTGTGGAGTGCCTCACTAGGTAGCTGAGGCTGGCCGAGAACCCGGATCCTCCTGTCTCAGCCTCCCGAATGCTGGGATTACAAGCGTGCACCACCACGCCCGACACTTGTATACTTTTTGATATGCCAGTAATCCATTCCTCTCCAATTCTTCCCAACTGATTTATTGAACACAGTCCACCATGTCTCATGAATCAATGCCAAGTAGAGCTAGGAGTTCTTGTTTTACATTGACCACTTATTTGGGATTCCTCCCTAAGAAAGATTGTGAGTGAAAAGAATCCAGAAAGTAGATGTTATAGTTAGATATAAAATGTCCCCTAAAGAGCTCATTTACTAATATTTGGAGCTGATATAATTGACTCCAGAGGGTTGTAATTCCAGTAGTGTATAAATCCAATGGGTTTATCTGGGTGTTGGTCGAGGCAGGTAAAGTGTGCCTGGAGGAGACAGGTCCCTGGGGCTATGGCATTGTAGATATGTGGTTCCTCTTCCCTCTGATCTCTCTCTTGTTTCTAGCCTCCACAATGTGAGGAGCACAGCCCCTGAGTTCTCCTTCCCTCAGTCCCTGGCCTCACATGGACTAAACCATAAGTGAATAAATCTTCCTTCCTTTAAATTACATGGTCAGGTCTTTAGATTATGGCTATAACAGTGCTGACTGAAACAGTGAAGACTAGGAGAGAATCAGGAACCTGAATTATTAGGTTTACCAGATATTCTGAAACTCCTCCAGGACCACCTGGCAAAACAAAATTGAGGATGAGAATGAAGGCAGAGCTGCAAAGGTTGCACTCACTTCCTTCAGCCAGTGATTTTCAATTATAATTGCATCTTCGAAATACCTGGGAGCTTTCCCACAAAGCCAAAGACTGAGCTCCACCCCAGGCCAATTAAATCAGAAACTATGGAGGTGGAGTAAGGCTATGGGTAGTTTACAGAAGCTCCCAGGTACTTCCAATGTGCAACCAGAATCTGAGAAGTGTGCTGACCTAACCACCAGATCTCAAGGGCAGGGTCGAGTTGAGCAATCACAGTAGCTCAGAGATTAAGCACCCATGCTGCTTCAGAGAACACAGAGGCCTGGAAAAGAATCAAGCTGTGCCCAGTCCAGGGGGGGAATGAGAGGCTGGGTCAAGAGACAGCCAGTCTTGGCAGCAGGTACTAGAATGACACAGGGTGCATCCCACTTTGCCCAGGCTAAGCTCTCCATCCCTAGGTGCACCTTAGCTTGTTTTTAGATGATAAGGATTATCTCATTCTCAGTGTTCTTCCTGCCTTCCACCAGTGTTGTTAATGTTTAAGGGGCTTTTTGTTTGTTAGGGTGATTGGTTTATTACTCAAAAAAAAAAAAAAAAAAAAGATAATCATTCAAAGTTCATCCTCTAGGAGAAAATCTTCCAGAAATATAATATCAAAAAATCATAGCTTTATCATCATATATATTCTTTTGTTCTCTCTGAAAATTTTTTCAGACCTGTACTGTTTTGTGAATTAAAATTAAGCATCAGTTTTAAATATATATATGTATATATATATGCATATATATGTAATATATATTATAGTTTCACTTTTTAGCAATATATTTCATTTACAACCCCCATTTTCTCACTGTAGCTGCTAACATTTACAATGGAATTGAGGTTGTAGAATTTGTTGACCTTTATTTGATCTTAAAATAAATGATCCATTGGTTCTTGTACCAATGTAAACTCTAATACGTGGGGAAAATTCTAACTTTGGCCTTAATTTATATGACTAAAAATATTTTAAAATGTGAAGTAATTGTTTAGGTGTTTGCAGTATATTTCAAATGGAGATATAGTCTTTCTCCACTATTCTGAACCTGTACCACCCACCCTGATAAAAATACAAGTAAAACATTAAAGAATCTCCATAGGAATTCTTTAACTCTGTATCAACAGACAAAGAAATCATTCCTGAAATACATCTGATGACATGATAGACTGGTAAAGTCAAATCTCTCCAGAAGCAAAAATTAACTATGATTACTTGATGTAAGACATCACTCAAACCAATCAAATGTTATTTTGGGAAATCATAAATTTATATCCAGCGTCAGTTTGTCACTCATTAAGTTCTTATAAGAATGATTAGGAAATTATCTTAATAAGTAAATGTTAGTTTTAACCTCTTCTTACTTTGATGGCTTTAAAAATATAAGTTTATATCAATTCATTGAGTCTCCCTAAAAGTTTCTGCCTGCTTGGAGGGTTGTTTATTCTAGTTGTAATAAACTTTACCCAGCATTAACAAGAAATTGTTTCATTGCTCCAATCTACAAAAGATCTATGTGCCACGTGTTAGCATAGCTTTGGAAATAGAGTTACAGAATTAAGACTAACATTAACTGGGTACCTACTATGTTCCAAGCACTGTGTGAGGTGCTGGGGATATATGAAAATCTCATTACCTTGAAAGTGGTCTCATACACAATAACTCCAGGAGCAGACTGCAGTCTTGCCAAGGTGTCATTTTAGTGACTGACATGGATCACCACCCCCTGGCAGTCAACAATGACAGCAGGCAAAGCTGCTTAACGGGGAGTTACTGATCCTCCAGCTGTATTGTGCTTGTCACTACTTTGAAAGATGCTTACTTTGAAGATCTCAATCGTGTGGTAGGGAGGGGGGAAGCACGATATAACCTATAAGTCAAGGAACAGAGAGGTTTTACAGCCATGAGTAAATAATCTTGTCAGGAACTCAAGGGCTCACAAAGAAGATAAACATGGTAAAGAAAACACAAAGAGATCCCATGAACTTGATGATAAAGAAATCAAATTCTTCTCAGTAAACATTTAAGTCCGACAGCAAGAATAGAACCGAAGTCCCCCTCCCACACCTAGCCCAAAAAAGGAAAGATCTTAACAGAAGAGACTCTCCAGGATGCCTGAGGTACCACAACAAAGAGTCCTAGTAATATTCACCTTTCAGTGAAAATTTGGACTCATTAGATTTGCTTCCAAATTATTCCTTGCATAAATGTCAGTACTCTCTGCCATCCTTATTAAACCTGGAAAAATTATTGATAATTTATAAATTTCCACACTGACAACAGCAAACTGACAACCAGTAAACTAAGACTGTTAGCCCCTGTTCATCAGGATGAAGCAGAATGTGCTGTGCATCTCTGGGTCATATCTCTGCAGTCATCTCCTTTTCTATAGGAATCATAATAAAATGATGATGTGATTTAAATTTCATCCAGGTTAGGGGCTTTAAATGTGTTTTTACTTCCCATGGATACAGTGAAGAAATATGATCAAAGAAAGTGTTTAAAAAGCAAGACTTTACTCCAGTCCAACTGAAATCACAGTAAAATCTCATGTACTAAGACATTAATTTTAGTATGTGACAATCTACAGGTTGAAGTTGATCTGCGGGATTATATCTAGATTTGAATACCAGTTTGCCACTTCCAGACAAATTGATTAAAGCCTCTGAGCCTCTATTTACTCATCTGAGAATAGGGACAGTCTCTTATCTATTTTAGTGTTTCTAATCACTTCTCTTTCACTATTTCAATCCACAAACATTTTGTGCCTAAAATAATACAAGAGTCTATTAACTGGTCCCTAGGCCTTGATTCCTGGCAACCCTGCCTCACCTTCAAATACAGGTTATTAACTATACAAAAGCTAGAGGGACTTTTTTTAAAATCGAAAAAAATCACTCTCTACTAGAAACTCTAACAACTTCCTACATTACTCAATAAAATCCAAACTCCTCTACATAGCTAACAAGGTTTGCCTAAGCTTCTCCATACCTGCTACCATTACCAAGACCATCTCTTCTCTACCCTCTCTCTTACCAGCCTCCCAGTTAATGCTTTATGGGGTCACTTTAGCCTCCAGTTCCTCTCAGAGTCCATACAAGCCCTGCACCTACCTGAAAAATGCTTCTCCCAGAATACCACCTGGCCTGTCTACCCATGCTTAATTCTAATACCAACTTCTAGGAGTTATTAAAAATAGCAACCTCTCCTTAATCTCTCTCAGCCACTTCATATCCCTCTTCCCCTACTTTATTCTTCTTCATAGTACCTGTCAGAATGTGACTTAGAATATGTCTTTTGTTTAGTATCTGTTTCCCACCCCAGATTAATCTCTATGAGAAGGATTTGTATCATCTTTGACTGCTATATCTTCTGCATGAATAACAGTGCCTGGCATATAGCAAATTCTGAGTATGTATAGATTAAATGAGTGATTTATTCTGCTTAGTAATGACTTTCATTGCCTATCTTAGTGACATAAAAATAACAATCTCATTTTCCTTAAAATACAACAATTCAAGTTTTTCACTCAGCTCTGATTTATATGCAATTAGTCTGAATAAATGCAACTCTGTCATGTGAGATAATAGGTGACCCTACAAAGACAAAAACATTGTAACACATCTTTTTTATGTCTTACAAATACTTTATTTTCTTGCAAAATCAACCTAATATGTTTTTTTTGTTGTTGGTGGTTTCAGTTGTGATCCAAGAAGATCCTAATTATGATGCCTTGCCCTTAATAAAACTGACTAATTGTACAATAAGTGGTATGATTATGTAATATTGAATCTTAAACTTCTATTAATTTAATGTTAGAGTTATAAACCAAAGCTAGGTGTGATGACTTTGAAATATGGCCAAGAATGCTTTGACATTCCTCCCCTTGGGAGATAGAGTCAGCCTCTCCTTTACTTGAATTCAGGCAAGTGCATGGCTGTGCAACTAACAGAGTGGATTCCCAAGCTAGATCAGAATAGACGAGCAGCTTCTACTTCACTGTGGGATATGCACTCTGGGATAAGCCAAGCATCGTGTAAGTCTGACTACCCTGAGACCTCCACAGAGAAGACGCTGTGTGTAAGTGTAGCAATCAACAGTCCCGGCTCGACTCCTGACTGACAGCCGGCATCAACTGCCAGCTATCCTGAATGTCCAGCCCAGTCTCATGTTCCAACAGCCATAACCCTGGCCGCCATCTAACTACAACCAAATGAGAAGCTCCAAGTGAAAACTATGCAATCAAGTCCTCCCTGAATTTCCCACAAAACCAAGAGTAAAATTAAATAAGCTGTCGTTTCACACTTCTACATTTGGAAGTGATTTATTATGTGGCAATAGAAATTTACACACCAGAAATGTAAAAGTCCAGTTTCTCATCACATGTCATTTCCCCTGTATTGTTCTGATTCTATTTTCCACATCATAAGAAAATGCAGATAGTGGATTTTATAAACATTGGCTTTGGTTCATAGAGATGAAAAACATGTTAAAACTGGAAGGCACTGTTAATTTTAGGGTACTGGTAAAGCACCCCATATAGGTTGTGACACAGAGTTAGAACAGAGGTAGTCAAACTGTGTGCTTGCAGACTGAATCCAACCCCCAACCTGTTCTATATAAAATAGATATTTCCCACAAATCCTAAAAACTTTACTATCTTTCCCATTCCCAAAGTGTTTACTGACTCCTTAAAGAAGGGCAAACTTGAAATAGAAACATAAGTTGCTATAATGCCTACCAAGAATAAAATTTTTATTTGCATCAGCATATATTAATGAGTCTATTTCATGACTACTATCAAGACTTTTACATTTAAATTTTGTAATATTTTCCGTGTGTGTGTGTGTGTGTGTGTGTGTGTGTGTGTGTGTGTGTGTGTGTTTTACTGGGATTAAACCCAGGGACATTCTATCTCTGAGAAACATCCTCAGTGCTGTTTTATTTTGAAATAAGGTCTCACTAAGTTACAGCACATACGCAATGAATCTGTAATCCTCCTGCATCAGCCTTCCAAATACTGTGCTTCCAGACATGCACCACTGTATTTGGCTTTTTTCCTCCTTGTTTTACTATTAAAGAGAATGGAATTAGTCACCGGAGAAAAACAGCTTTATAGTTTTCTATGACACCATCAGTACCCAAAAGAGAAAAAAAACTGATATCTTAGATCAGGAGTCAGCAAACTTTTTCTTTAAGGACAGAATATTTTTATCTTTGCAAACCATATCCAATATGTTACAACTCCTCGACCCTGCTACTTAACATGTAGAAGTGAAAAATGACAGCTACAGCCAAGGCTTGGACAACTAGGTATGGCTGTGTCCAATAAGACTTTATTTACAAAAACAAGTGGTAGGCCAGAGATAGCTTGCAGTCCCAGTTAGACAACCCCTGTCTTAAATAATCTGGAGACACAGGAACAAGCAGGAGTGTAGATGAATGTAATACAACTACTTACCATGAGTTTGCAGTGGCAAATCCTACACAGTGAAATAGGCAAACATCCAGCATGAGGTTTGTGTCATAACAATGCTTTGCCTGTTTACTACATGGTTATTTACTTTACTGTAAAATAGTATTTAATATCTAGTTTGGGAATAATATTCAATTCGAGTTGATCAGTCTTTATCATTACCTTTTGACAATTGGTTTAGCTCTTTATTTAGAAATAAAAGGAGAGCCTGGTAGGGTGGTACATGCCTGTAATCCCAGTTTTTGGGAGGCTGAGATAAGAGAATCACAGGTTCAAGACCAGCTTCATAAACTTAGCAAGACTCTCAGCAAACTAGTGATACTTTGTTTCAAAATTTAAAAAAATTAAAAAGGGGATAAGGATATAGCTTGGAGGTAGAATGCCCTTGGGTTCAATCCCTAGTACCACAAAAGGAAAAAAAGAAAATGAAGAGAAATAAAGGGAGAAGCCCTCTCAAACCAGCTACCTCTTGGCCTTAGTGTCTTAAAATAATATTTTCTTCTCTGTATTGACAAACCTTCCTAAACACAGTATTCTCAGACTATGTGACATGTTTTCCTCCTCTTTCTCATCCCTTCTCCCAAGAAAGAAAGAAGCTTATTTTTACTCATTTGTTGAGAATATTCTACTTTCAAAAAAAGAAGTTTCTAATCCCCTCCATAGGGCTTCACACCTATCATAAATGTCATGAATCTGGTATCACCTACATAAAGGAATAGTACCCCTTAAATGCTAATCATTCTGGGGCCAAGTGAGTGGGATAAAGGAAGACTAAACCCTATTGCCAATACAAAATTGAGGGTGAAATTAAAGTAGACTTTTGGAAAAAAATGTTTTATTTTCAAATCAAAATAATTGCCGTCTTGAGAAAAAAAATTTCAATACTAAAAGTAAATAGCTTGATTTTCCATAGTCTCAAAAATAAAAAGCAGCCAGACATAGTGGTGCATGCCTGTAATCCCAGTACTTGGGATACTGAGGCAGAAGGAATGCAGGTTCAACAGTAGCCTCAGCAACTTAGTAAAACTCTCAGCAACCTAAGAAGACCCCTTTTCAAGCCAAAAAATAAATAGAACTGGGAGTATAGCTCAGAGGTAGAATGCCCCGGTTTCACCCCCTAGTAAATGCACACACAAGATAAATAAATAAATAAATAAACAAACAAACAAGAAAAAATAATTTTCTTTGTGTCTAAGAAACATATGTATATATGTATTTATATGTGTATGTATATTTCAAAAAACTTAAAAATACAAAGTAGTCAACTAGGTCAGGTGTGGGGGTGCACACCTGTATTCTCAACTATTAAGGACCTGAGGTAGGTGGATCACAAGTTCAAAGCCAGCCTGAGCAACTTAGTGAGAACTTATCTCAAAATTAAAAATTAAAAAAGGGCTGGGGATGTAGCTTGGTGGTAGAGTGCCTCTGGGTTCAATTCCTAGAATTTCCCAAATAAATAAATAAAGTTAACTAAACAATTAGGAATTTGCAGTAATGTTGAATATATAGATGCATATGTATAGTAATAAGAGTTAAAAATATAAGTATAGTATAGTTTTCAACCATTTCAATATAAAGAATATAAATTCCTGAAGTATTTGCTTTCAGAGCTCATAAAATTATCCATGTGTGAAAAAATCCAAAATTGCCACAAAGTATAAGAATTATCCTTCTTTCCACCTACAAGTAAGTCAAAATTGCTGTGCAAATTTTCTTCAAACTTTTTGAAAAGGAATTATTCAGAAAAAAATATTTCATAAGCTATATAATAAAAACTTGAGGGACAGAAAAAAACTCTCCTCAGCTTCTGAATCTGTAGAGCACAGACCAAACATGTACCTCTTACACACATATATACACATGCTACAGTATATGTATGTTTATTAATTAATTCAACAAAATTGTATCGAGTGCAATTATTATAATCAGATATAGAATGTTCCCTGAAGAGCTCAGGGGTGATGCAGTTAAGTCATGAGGGTTGTAAGGTGTTGAGGGTTGTAAGTCGTGAGTCAGGTAGGGTGTGGCTTCAGAGAGTGGGTCCCTGGGAGTGTGGCCTTGGGGATTATATATGGTCCCCGATCCCCTTGCTTGCTCTCTTGCTTCTGGCCTCCATGGTGTGAGAGTAGAGCTTGCTCTCTCTCGTTCTCTCTCTCTCTCTCTCTCTCTCTCTCTCTCTCTCTCTCTCTCCTCTCTCCCCTTTCCCCCTCCCTCTCTCACTTCTGGCCTCCATGGTGTGAGAGCAGAGCCTCACTCTCTCCTTCTCCCTGCTTTCTGGTCCATGTCTTGAGCTCCAGACCCTAGCCTCACATGGACTGAACCCAGAATCTCCAAGAAATTGTGAGTAAATACCTCTTCCTTCCTCTAAGTTGTATGGTCAGTTATTTTGGATTATTTCAGTGAGAATGTTGACCTAGATAACAATATACCTTAATTTGAGCATGACTACATAGATATGGGCATGTATATATTATGGAGCATAACCATGCATGTGAATATATCTGTGAGACCAAAGCCAAGAGGAAGGCCCAAGAACGAAAAGGAAATATTCATGTAAGAAGACACCCAACCACCTAAGAGCATCAGAAACTATCATCTGGAGCAGGTTACATGTATACAAATGTTTTAAATATTAACATATAAGAATTTATTATGGGAATTAGAGACGACAACAATATGGCTTCAAGGGTATTTTTCTCTAGTGTTAAAAATGTCATTGGAGGACAGTGATAAAGAAATACTTGCCCTTGGGAGAGGACATAAAAGGTCAGAAAAGATAAGGTCTGTCACATCATTAATAGAAAGCAATCATTGAAATTTGAAATACTTCTTATGCATTTCAAGTCAATATTTTAAAGCAAAATTGATTATTTTAAAATATTTCTGAAGCTGTCTATAAGCAGCTTATGTTTGTAGTTGCTTTAGTTTTAATTAACAATGGTAAATCACTATTTTCACTTCTAAAGCAAGACATAGTAAGGGTATGCCATTATCTTTGCTCCTAAATCTCTGGCAAATCTCCATTTCAATTACCTTTTATTTTCATAAAATAAAACTACCAAATTAGTAAAACAAATATGAGATTCTGCTCATGTATGGAACAACTCACCTTCATTCCAGAAAGAATGGTTTTCTGGTACTGACACCACTTGTCTGCAGGCCAGCATGAGTGAGCAGGTAGCTACAGTCACAGTAAGATTACAGTGAGGAAAATTCAACATGGTAGTTTCTTTGTGTGTATGGTAAAAGAATTGTACCCAGGGGCATTCTACCTCTGAGCCATATCCCCAGCCCTATTTTATTTTTATTTTGAAACAGCGTCCCACTAAATTGCCAAGACTGGTCTTGAACATGCAATCCTCCCATCTCAGCCTCCCAAGTACTGAGATTACAGAATGTGCACCACCATGCCCCGCTAATATGGTAGAATATAAAATGGTCATTTCCATAGAGATGAAAATGACTTAGTCATAACAAAATCCAGGCCCTAGATTTCCAAAATTAGTAGGTACTCAGTTTTTAATTCTGGCCTAGAAATATGACACATAAATAACAGAGGCTTATTATTTCATAAAACTAGTGAATAGGAAAAACTCTGGGCCTTAGGAATGAAGAAAAAATATTCACTTTTTGAACTGAAAGAATGGCATCTGGTAGAAACTGGAAAACAAAAACAGAACCTACTAGAGCCTACCTCCTTTCTATTGCTGCTTCTAGGGAGACCAACACTTTCCCTTAACAAGAGGAAATAGACCACTGTGAAAGACAGGGCCGCTGGGAAGCTGAAGGAGTCAAGAAGATCTGACTACTTAAGACCTGAAGCTCTCCCCAAGGAGCAGAGCACTGGACAGTGGAACCTGGTCAGCAGAGAAAAGCACCTGGCAGAAGCACACAGGCCCAGATGCAATTGCTTCATCAGCCTTAACTCTGAGCTTCCCTGGAGCCATAGGACTGCAAACTCTAATCTCTATATCCACTTTTGCAGATGGTGTCAGATCAAACCTACTCACCTTGTCATCTTTCATTCCCAGGGAGATGAGCCAGGACCTCAGTGCAAATAATCAGATAACATTACCACTTAAGCATGGTCTCCACTCGGCCCCAGCTCCAACCCTGCCAGGCCTAATGTGGGTGAGTAAGAAGGAAATTTTAAAAGAAAATAATGGCCTTTAATGTCCTGAGCAGGATGATAACTTCTTGATAAGTTATATGTAATACTTTGGTTGAATAGTAAACAATTCAATGTCACATTTATTTTATGAAGTCTTTGCCAGAAAACAATGATGCAATGATAATGCTGTTATGTGATGATTTCTTTCAGAATGTGAAACCTTTACCAGTGCTTCTTCTAGACAAAGAAATGCTATGGCACTCTAGCTACACAGAGTGAGCTCTGAGTTTTTCATAACTCAGGAGCCCTGGTCCAGTTACTAGGGCTTTTGCTGGGTGTTTGGCCCTTGTCCCCAACAGGTCCAGTCCTCATCTTCTCTTCCAAGGGCAGCTGATAGCCATAGCTACCCTTCTTAGCCACCACCCACTGATGCCTGACCAAGTTGGCTAAAACTTCCCCCACCACACCCAACATGGCTAACAGGAGTCTTTGTTCTTCACACATTTGATCATCAAAATCGCATTGCATTTCCCCCAGAGAAATGCCATTTCATCTCTATTTCAAGTAGTTTGATGTGTAGTAATAGGAAGGAGACTCAAATTTTGAACTTGAGCTTTATGTTGTGACTAACAGTAATTTAAATATCCTGCATCAAAGAGCTGGACTGTTCCTTTAAACTGCATTAAAACCCACCATGACATATCATTGTTTCAGAAACCCACAGTGCAATCTGCAATGAATTATAAGTTTTAAGCACAGAATCTTATCTTTATTTTCTTGTGCATTCCAAAATTCTGGGGGAAAAAAAAACCTGATCAGAGACAGCGCCCATGTTCTAAGACTAGTGCCACAAGTTTGCTGCAAGTTAAGGGCGAAAAGAATTAAAGTAACAGATGTTTGGGTTGCCTAGTCCTGTTATTTTCAAAACTCCGTCAACAATGCAAAGTTTTTAAATTAGAAATGTACTACAATTCTATTGTTCCCTATGGAAATGTCTAACTGGAACCAGAGTCTAAAATTCATTTTCAAACAAATATTCTAACTTTGCTTTTAAGAGGGGAAAAAATACACATCCTCTTCGAAGGGAAGAAAGTTCAGTCTGATCAGACCTCCCTCTGCTCAGCACCACAGCAGGGAGCAGGATTTGCTGGTGGTGAGTGCTCTCCCTGCTCTTACAGACTGGGTGGCTCCATGAGATATGCTCCCCAGGCTTCTGCTGTCCAAGGAGAGGCAGTAGGGGATGTTCTTAGCCCTGTGACAGCTAGGAAGTTGTGTGTGTCTGGTTCCATCAGCTTTAAGGATAGCTCCACATGAGGTTTTCTCACTCACTTCAAAGAATAGAGTGCCTTAGAAGCCCCTCCAGAAGGCCTGCCTGCATCAACTTAAGACATCCATACTGCTCATCCCCTGCCAGGTTCTGCATGCCCTGGAAGGAAAGTTATTAGCTCCCTCCTGGCCTCAAAGGGAAGCATGAGTAGAGTTCCTTGTTTGCTCTCCAATCTGCGTCCCTGGTGGCTGTTGGGACCCATATTAACAGACTTCAAATGGACAGCAACCGGGGCTTAACTTGCATAGCATTTCAGAAGAGCCCTGATCCAAGCTAATGATCGAAACTGGACTAACAAGTAAAAAACTGGTAAAGTATACTTGCATGTAAATTTATAAGAAACATAGAGGAAGTCAATATTTTTTTGTTGTTGTTGATGTTGTTCCTAAGATCCTTTTATTCTAAATCAACGTTCCCATCAATTCCATGAAACCACTCCTAACTCCACTAGCCACAGTAGTCCCTCCACTTTTTTGAGCCCTTAAAAACATATCTAGTATCTTCTGCCAACTTAGCACTTTAATATATACCTACCTGTATTAGTCTCTGTATTATATTTTTAATACTGACTCCCCAGATTGATTTTGAGTGTCTCAAGGGCAGACTGAACGTCTTACAGTTACTTTCAGGGCCTATCATAGTGAGAGTGGGGAGGATGGATCCAAGAGGACCATTTGGCATGAGCCTCATATTCAAAATAGTCTCAAATTTAGATTTTTGATGATAAAACCAAGTAAGTTTACACCTAGACTTTCATAAGCATGCTGGCAAGAGTTTTAAAGAGAAGCATTTCATCCAACAACTTTAAATTCATCAGTTTCTATGATCCTCTTTTGGCATTACTTTATTCTAATACTCCGGAAGCCTCAAAAAATATATAGAAGTAGCTCAGTTTACCTCAAGTTTTCTGTAGTGCCTGGTACTGTTACAAGAGATAAGCTCAGAAAATGTTCTTTACTGGTCCACAGACATTTTCCAGAGGAAAGGAAGAAGTGCAGAGCCGCCACTACACTTGGCTGTGACACAACAGGAAGTCAAAAACCCGGGAAACTGAAAAGGACACCAGGTCAAGTAGTTAGAGCCAGCCTCCAAAATGACTGTGTCTTTGGGGTCTTCTCTCCTTCTCTAGAGCTATCCTTTCTCCTTCCTGGCAACAACATTAGTATCAAAAAAATGGGATACTCTGTTCTTCTGCTAATAAGTTACCTCCTAAGAAGCTGGGGAGAAAAGGCAGCCCTTTGAAACTTAATCTAACACATGAGAAACAATAGCTGTCCCTGCCTAGCTGTGAGACAAATTCAGGCAAGAAACCATGTTGTCTAGCAGCAAGTTTCTAGTACACTAATCAAGGTAGACTCTGGAAGTAATTTCAGAGAAACAGGAATAGAATGAGATTGCAATGCAGTCTTCAGAATCCCAAACAGTCTTTAGAGAAGGTAGAGTGACCAAAATGTGTGAATAGTAAAGGGAAACCCAAATTAGGCATGAAATCATTGCAAGAGTTCACTCTGCAATGAGTCTCCAGGATAACTGGTCATCTTCAGGAGATACCTCCAAAACAGCCCTATCTCATGGGCACTTTTTTCTGCCAAATTCTTGATTTTGGCAGAAAAAACCAATGTAGGAGCCATTAGTTCTACTCACCAAAACTTCTGCCTCTCTTCCTTCTGGAATCTTCTAGAATGGCAGTTGGGCATGACCAGGTGACTTGTTTTGGCCAATGATATGTGAGTGATAAAAGAGTCCATGAAGGACTCCTCATATCTCCATGGTTCCATCTTACCCACCAAGGATCATGAAAGCACAGAGATAGAGCCTCTGTCTACCTGGACCCAGACTGAAAACATGCAGAGCTTCCCAGTTTACCTGCAGGGACTTTTTGCCAGGAGGAAGAAATAAATCTTTGTTCTTTTAAGCCACTGAGATCTTGGGATTATTCTTACCACAGTATAACTGAACTCACAACATATAATCCACTGCTCTTCCAAATGAAGTTCCCTTAGGGATACACTTTTATATGCCAGGGGATTATAGGAGCCATGGGATAAAGGCAGCACATATACCAGGTCATCCACTGAACTCATTACTAATTGAAGATTGTTATTTACAAATTAGTATGCATGCATTAGTTCAGAATTTTCATAATTTTTTATGATAAAGTAGATTTCAAGGAATTTTGGAAACACAGGCTTAGAGGATGAAAAGAGCAATTCAAGTATAAAACAGGTCTCTGAGGGGAGAAGCTTCAATGTACAGAAGAGGAAAGTGAGGCACAGGAAGATGAGTGACTTTTCCAGTGTCACCCAGATAGTTAATACGGTAGAGGTTGCCTGGTTCCAATTCTCACACTCTTTGGCACACTTAAGTGTGCAAGGTAATGATCTTTTTGGTGTGCTCAGCCACACAACAGAGAGACAACCATTCTCATGCAAGAGCTGCCATTTTTCCTTCACTATTCACTTGCAGGTAATTCCTTGGGCTAGTGACAGTGAAGAGGCTGACCCCACTACCAAACCATCAACTGTTCACAAAGAGATATCCAGCAAACATGCTGCTTTCCTTTCTTTCCTAACTCCTCAACTGACGTAAGTGGGAAGATGGAAAACAGACAGATTTGCCTTTCACCCTCTATATACCCCCCAAAATTTTCCAGAATTTGATCTTTATAATCTAACCAACTGTTTCCATGTTTGGTTTATTAAATATAAAATCTACTGGACACACACACACACACACACACACACACACACACACACACATACACACACACACCTCAGAGAAGTTTTCTCAATACTAAACAACCTCTTAATAACTGTCTTCGGAAACAGGTCAGAGTTTGAGTAAATAACTTCTGCCATCAGGTTAGAGCCATATCGTTCCTAAAAGCAATTATCTTAGGTAAAGTTTGGAAGCAGCATTTATGTTTTCATTTTTAAGTTGAAATTTAATTTTTTCAGACTTTTGGAATTTTATGAACCCAAATTTTAAAGTGGGAGAATTCAAAGCAGATGAAAAATAACCAGATTTTTTTAAAAGAATATATCTTAAAAATTATAACCCACCATCACTCTCAGTCTTTCAGAGCTAATTATACATATTTAAGATAACTTAATCTAAAACTCTAGAAGCACCCTTGCCAACATTCTTTAGATCTATAAAAGCAGCCTATGATATTTTAAGATCAATAACATGGAAGTCAACATTCAGTTTGAATCTTGTAAGTATGGCCAGTTTCTGATATAGTCACCATAAAATGCACAGCACTGGGAGGCACTCTGAGCCATGTGAAGCCCAGGTCATGCAATGTCCACAGGAATTAAACTCAACTTCTTGCTCACTCATTTTTATGCACATCACTCACAAAAAAGAATTGCTTCTTATTCAAGTCCCTGCTCACTTTTAGAGAGCAAAGTTCTCACAAGCCCAACTGTTTCCTTGTTGTCCCCTCAGTAAACAATTTTTTTTTCTTGTAGTGACCTTTTGACAAAACTTGTTTTTAGAACAGTGAGTACCACCCTGAGTCAGATTTCAGCAATTCTGCTATTATTATTGCAGCTGCGGAAGGAACATTTGTAAAACATTTTCAAAAGCTCTCAAACTAAATGTGCCCAGAAGTCCCCCATCCCTACCTGTCTAAAAACGTTTTCTACAGCTTCTCTGCAAAGTCAAAGCAACCTCTCCAGAAGCATCCTAAGCTGACTCTGTCTCCAAAATTTTGCTCACACTACTTTATCACACTACTTTATCACACATGCACCCAGTACCTGTGATGCACAAACTTTTCTCTCTGCCCATCTGAAGCCTGTCCGGTCTTCAAAGCCTGACCCAAGTCCCAAAGCATCCTGGAGCAATCTACATATTAAATGTACCCTCAACAGTAAACATGTCATAAATTCTGACAATTGCTATGTTTGCCATTTGTTCTGATGTGTAGCCTTATTCTGCTTTGCATCCTCATGTAATTACTTCACATTGTATATCTTAAATCTTTAATTTAATCAAAAAGGGCATGAAGAGGGGAAAACATGTGCAAACCAAAGAATGAAAACTTCAGGAGAAAAATACATGGCAAGTAAGATTTTCGAATCACTCCCAATTCTTGGATCATGGGATTTCAGAAATGTTCCAGGTTGAATCTACAGCAAACCTAAGAAAAACAGAGTTTTGTCCCTACCTATCTACTATAAGAATATCCCCTAATTTTCCCCCTTTAGCATCATATTAAAATGAAGGCCAAACTTCAGATGACTCCAAGGAGCCACTGACTGTCTCACCCTCGGCAAATGACTGTCTCACCCGCAAGGCTGAAACTTGAGCGAAGGCCAGGAGGTGGGGATTATACACTGTGACAGACAGCAGAGGTGTGAGATACATAACCAGAGGAAATCATCGTGGCCCCTTTCATCTGCAGAAACAACCTAACCTCAGCTCCTTCGGGTGTAAGATACCCTAAAGGTTATCACAAAGGTGGTCACAGAGCACAGGCATCCTTGCCACATCGAGGGAATGGGATCTTGAAAAGGCACACTTCGGTATCACACAAGCAAGGCACACATCAGTATCATACAAGCAAGGTATCATAAACAAATACAAGAATGGAAGTAGCAAATTTATGTTACCTTTGGAAAATAATATCTAGTTCTATATATATTTAAATATTTTAGCAGAATGATAGCATTAGTATTTTCTATATCATTCAACAATATTGTTCAGGTTCAGACACCACTAAATCAATTCACTTTTCCTAGCATTAAAGTATTAACGGCAAAATATTGTCGTTACACACACACACACACACACACACACACACACACACACACACACACAGATTCTTCCTTTGACTTTACTTTTTACTTTTTGGGTTAAGACTTTAGCTAATGTGTAGTACAAATGTTCATCATAGAAGCAAAATACTACTTTGAAAGTTGCCTTCAGTTTGCACCTTTGGCTTTGGGCAGCAATTCTCAAACATGGGTGATTCTGTTTTCCAAGTGATTCTGTTTTCCAAGTGATATTGGCAAGGTCTGGAGATGTTTGTCATAGCTGGGGTGGTGGTGCTACTGGCATGAAGCTAAAAAAAAAAAATTGGACAGACTACCCCAACAAAAACTTGTTAGGTCTAAAATGTCAATAGTGCCAGGTTTGAGAACCCCTATTCTAGGAGTAAAAGAAATATATGGTTTTAAAGAAAAAATGTTTCCTGTTTAGGAGAAATCACTCTAATGATTCTTTGGTTTCTGCAAAAGAAAAGCCAAAAATCTTATTCAGAAATAGAGAATTTCAGACTCTAAGACCTAATGATGTCATGTGTATAGCATCTTTGTGGAGACCAGTATTATGTTAACGCTTAAATTTATTGGCTAGGGCAAGAAATGAGGAAGGAGGCAAGAAGTGTCCTAGATTTCCAGGAAGGGTTTATTTGAGGGAATTCCCTCCTCAGGGAATGAAAATGATCCCCAGCAATGTCTCACTGACTTAGGGGCTAAGTAAAACCAGTCAGAATTCAGCTCCCTGTTGTGGGCATTGTACAGGGCAGCTGGGTTGGTTTGATTTGGTCGGGTGGGAAATTTTCACATTATTCTCATTGTCTTATAATCACCCCAAGCCCTCAGCCAAGGTTGTATAAAGCACCACAGCCCAATATTCATTGTGTTTGGGGAAAGTAATGATTTTCTAGTCAGGGACTTCACTGTGAAAAGTGTAGATAAAGTGGGGAGGGAGCCAGGGGTGACCAGGCAACCCATGAGACCCTAAGCTAACCACACACAGAAGGAGGAATGGAGGAAAAGAAGGTTGGACGGAAGCCTAAGGGTAGTCCTGCAAGGTCTATATGCCTCCTGGGGAATGAATCTTCCTTGGTATCCCTCCTTTCTCAGTCATTGACTGAGCCTGTAGGGAAATAGACCTAAGAGCAAACATGGCAATAGATTTCAGAGCACAGCAGCTGGAGACTTGGCCAATCACACACCTGTACCTGGAGGTCAGCTAGATGCATCCTCATGGCCTCCTCAGGAATACACCTATAACCAGCCATTTAACTGGCAAAAGGAATTGTCTTCTAGACCCAATCCTCTAGGAGGACCATAACTTCAGAGCATGCGTAAACCAAGAAAAACACCCACCCATAGTACAGTTTCACCAGGCACTGAGCCAGGCCGTGTACTCATAACCCTGCTCAGGGCACTCTGGCATGTTGCCCAACCCTAACCCACAACGTCTGCCAGTTTCTTTCCAGACTTAGAGCCACTCTGTGAGAGACTCATCATTACCCACCATAGAACTCCTAAGAGAAAATTGAGTTGAATAAATTATTAGCAATTTCATAATAAACTTCAAATCATCTTCCATACATTTTCTTCAAACTGCCAGAGTAATTTATATATTAAACATTTAGATAGTACCATCCTTCCTTGTCAACCTGCCCTTGTGGAAGACTGTTAAAAGTAGACCATTATGTTCCAGGAGAGTTTAAGTTCAGAAAGGCCTCAAGGCAGACTGTGAGCTAGAAGCTTTCTCAAAGACCTGCCAGCTCTGTGATTTTATGATCTCAGATGAAGAACCTGATAGCACATTGAGAAACTTTCCCTACAACAAAAAAGGAAGTCAGTGGAGAAGCTAGCCCAAGGGAGTGCCTCATTTCTTGGGTGATCTTCTAAAATACAGAAAACACTTTTGAACCATAGATAATGATGTTGTCTCTTTATTTCTAAAATTCTTTAGGGAAGAAGTGGTCATTAGAAGACAGTATTTGTTTGCATTTGTAAACATTCCAAAAACAGTGTACAGAAGGACAAATGAGCCTCAAAAGATCACCATGAGATTTTTGGTTTGGGTCCTAGACAGAATTTCAAGCATGACCAGCAGCTATTTTTCCAACAATGTGGACTGAAGTTCATTTCTCCCTTCTATCTGACACTCACATTCGCCAGCCCAAAACAGAATAAATATTGATTCAGCGACTTCAGACAAAGTTTAAAGTTGGCTTAAAACACCAGGGACATCAGAAATGCCCCTTAGTGTGTTCTTCACTCAAGTCCAGATGACGTTTGGTTGCTATGACATTAAAATTACTGCACACATTGTTTCCCTCATCTTCTTGCAAAATTCAAGAACACAAAAATGTCATTAACTTCATAAAGTATGTAAATGCGCGCACACACACACACACATACACACACTCATACATGTGCACACAAAAAGCTCAGCTTGTCAACAGCTTTGGTGAAGTAAAATACAAATGATAATTAGAAACATGTGTCCCCAGCAAAGAGGCACAGAACTAAAAGGTCATCTTTTTCCAAATGACCTAATTAGAAGAGCCTGGAGTGCTGGCTACAGTATAATGGTTTTACACAGCTTTTAACTCAGATTTCCTGTTTTAAAACAGTGCAATTTACAGCTCCTGCAGCAAATATGAATTGTCACTTAATGCCAACAGAATTAGGCCTCACAACACCACCTGCCTCCAGCAATCTCCTCATTGTTACACCCATCAGCTGAGGACTGCTGATTTACCATCCCAGAATGACCATTTAGAACCTAATGCCAGGACGGCTGCCAAGTCGAGAACAAGGATTTCATGTAGAAGAGAGCCCACTTGGTACTTTACATTAATGCCAATTGAAATATGCATGAATAGACCAAAGGGAAGAGCAGTTGTTCTGAATCAGACTATTAGTGAATGCTTCTTAGATTCCTTTTTCTGGTCCCAAAGCTAGGATTTTGATGCTGAATAATTTTAATTGCCCTGAGACAACAGACACACTGGTAGAAAATGCTGCATGCTAGAAACTCAAACAGGCACCCAAATAGAATTGTTTTAAATAGATGCCTTCGCAAATTTGTATTTAATCTCTCTCATATTTATTCAATATGTTGTGATGTTTCATTAAGTATTCATTTTGCTTGTCTGTTTTGTTGCCTCAGTTCTCCCGTCTGAAACACCTAACTAATGCTATGAGCAGCAATGTTTTTCCAGAATCATGGAGAATAAAATGCAGCTATAGCAATGGAGGCCCCAGCAGTGAACTGTATTTCTCAGCCTCTTTTGTAGCTCTGTATAACATACGACCAAGTTGGAGCCACAGGATATAAGTGGAAGGAATTTGTACAATTTCCAAGTCACCTTCATGTAGATGGTGTGCCTTGAATTCTCTCTATCCCCTGTCGCTGGCTGTGAAATGATGATGCTAAAGCAGCCTTGAGTTATAAAGCTTAGCCCTGACAGCCCTGGACCACGCATCTATGTACTATTCCATGAGAGAAATAAATTTCTCCCACATTTAACATACTGTAGACTGGATTCACTTTGTTATACCAGCTCAGCCTGTACTTCAACTAATCAGAGCAAAAGGGACAGCAAGTTGCAGTTACTCGCTGTGCCCTTGGTTTTGTGTACAGTCATGCGCCATATAGTAACACTCTGATCAACAAACTACATGTGCAATGTAGCTGTATCATATAGCCTCGGTGTGTAGCAGGCCATACCATCTAGGTTTACACAAGTACACTACGATGCTTGCACAGGGATGAAATCACCTACAAAGGCATGTCTCAGAACATAGCCCCACCATGAAGCCACACATGATTGCGGATCTTCTATATTGTTTAGCTCATTAGTAAACCAACGAGAAATTCACTTCAGGCTATCATTTTTGCCAATCCTTTAACTAAACCTATCTTTAATATAAAACTTAGTGGAGTCTGTTCCATGAAATGAAGATGGGGATTAAGTTTCAAAATCCCATGTTTTATCTCCTCTTTATCTTGACTTGAAGGAGGTCAGATCTGACATATTTTTTCACAGCATTGTATCAATAGAGATATATCAAAAGAGGACTATCTATAAATGCTATTGCTGTCATTTTCCAAATCAAAAGACAATACATGAATTTCCTTCCACTAATACTTTCTTCTTTGTATATACTTTTACTAGTGCATTGTAATTATGCACCACAGTGAGGTTCAAAGTGATACCAACATACATGCACACAGTACTTGGTGTTTTTCCTTCTCCCACTCCTCCCTCGCCATACATGTGAGATTGGTAGTGATGCAATACCTTAAACTCCTCTCTACCCACTGGTTCCTTCCTTTGTACCCTTAGTCACTCAAAGGCCTATTTTGACTTATAAAATCCTTTCATTGGATTCTACTGCCCTCCCTCTCAATAAGTATTTATTTTATATATTCTTCTTCTGCCCAAATTTCTTAATAAACGTTCTAGGTCAATTGTCTCTATGCTTATATTCTCATTACCTCTCCAAATCCCTAAAACCTGAGTCTGCTTTCTCTAATCCATTAAAGTTTCACCAGAAAGATAACTATTCTGCTTTCCTAATCTTATGTTCCTGGACTATTTATTCATACACTCAACATTAATTGAGTCACTCCCATGTATTATGAAATATATAGATTAGATATAAACACAGCGCTTAAAGATTCCCCACAGTTTTATAGTATTAGACTGTCTTAAAAATCTCCTTGACTTTATCTTGATTTCCATGGAAACACACCATCCTGCTTCTCATCCTACTGCTCTGATTATTCTATTCTCTTTCGGGGCTTTTCTTTATCTTTCAATACTCCTTAATAGGGGTTCTTTCTAAAGCTCAGACTTTATATCTATGTTCTCTCTTTTTTGGAATAAAGTTAGTCTACCAGCTTCAATGGTCATCATTCGTGGGCTTATTCTCATCTATCTCTGGACATAAATTTCTGCCCAAACCTCAGCTTCATATTCCCAGCTGTACCTCATTGGCTCACTACTTGTGAAACTGCAACATATCCAAAGCTAAATGGGAATTCACCTGCCTTACATACACTCTCATTCCCATCCCTAACCTAATATATACTCCTGATACATTCCCCTTCCCACATGTACATAAGTTTTTATGTATGTTTTATGTTCAGAAACAGAAGGAAAGACCTTCCTGAACAATCATAGAACCAGAAGCTAATGCAGTCCAACTCACTCATAGTAGCAGGAAAACAATTACCCACTTCCTCTCAGAGTATGATTTCTTCCATGCAGTGACAAGTGATTGGAAAAACAAATGAAGGAATATTGATAGGCAATTACATAATGTCTCACAAATTAACCTGACAAGAATTAGAGGAAGAAAGCCAGATGTGCTGGCACACTCCTGTAATCCCAGTATTTGGGAGGCTGAGATAGGAGGATTGCAGGTTCAAGGCCAATCTCAGAAACTTAGTTAGACCCTGTTTCAAAATGAAACAATAAAATACGGCTGGGGATGTAGCCCAGAGATAGAATGTCCCTGGGTTCAATCCCTAGTACCAAAAGAAAAGAAAAGAAAATGAAAGAATTGTAGAAAGAAGTACTATGCTCAATCTCCAAAAACTTCTCAAATATCCAGGCTTAGATGAGTATGTCTGTAAAAGACAACAACATAAATCCCTCCATTATTTCCCCCTCACCTTGTACACTCATGATGTTGGGCCGACGTTTCTCAGTTTGACCTTTCAGCACTATCAGCTCCAGAACCAAATCATATGAGTCTTCCTGGCTCCTTCCATTTCCATGTTACTATAAAATGGGAAGCTGCATGCTTCCTTTCTTTGTCTACAGCAGAATTTATACAGTCTCTTGTTCTCTTATTTTTTATTCTACTTTTTGGTTCTTGGATTATTTTTTATACATGTCTACATGTTTCCAAAAAGAGTTATGAGCTTCACTTTTGTCTTATTTTATACTTCATCTCCCACACACATACTTTTTCTTATTTGCTTTATCCTTTAGGGTTCTAAGATGCAAACAGACACAAAAGCAAAGAATGTGCACAGACTCTCCAAGATCACCTGAGGGTAAGGCTTGGTGGCTACTTAGTCAGGAACAATGCCCAGACCACACTGAGGGACTGCCCATAACTCATCTGAGAGCATCAGCAACTTTTCTGCCCTGAAACCAGATGCCTCTGCAACCACCTTTGCAGGAATGAGTTACTTGTTGTCCATTTGATTTCCCATTGCTCATTTCTAACCTGGATTCTACCAAGGGCCATCTGACTAGTGAAACCTAAGTTATATGTCTGTGTCATATCTGCAAGAGAGGCTGAGAGGCAAATTGTTATCCTCAGACTCAGAGAGGGACTGATAATGTAAGAATTATCCTCAAATGAGAAGGGGTAATTATAGACTCTATGGATAGAAAGGTTTGACAAATACCAACCACATTCACTCACTACCTAACTTCTCTATCTCTGCCAACCTTGTTGTCATTTTACCAAATGCCAAGGCTTATACTATTAGTTGTGTATATATTTTTTCTTCCTTAATTTCCTGGATCTGATCAGTCAACATTTGCATTCATGTCTCCCACTACTATCCAGTATAATTATCTTTATTATTCCATATTAATTATACAGAATAATGGAATGCATTGTAGCATGTATGTATATGCATATAATATACCATGATCATGGAGGGACTCAAAAGAAATCTAAGCCATGGTTAGACTGAAAATCTTAAAATTAGCATATAGAAATAAAGAATTATAAGTGGCATAGTGAAAAATGATTTTATTATAATAGAAAGATTAAAAAGATATCTATCAGAGTAAATCAAGAAACTATGAAAGAAGAGGTTTCAGGAGAATATAGTATTCAATTGAGCTTTGAGTTGGGGTTAAAGATACGGATTATATTACATGAATTTACTCATGCCCTCCCCCAAGAAATCGCTAAAATAAAAGTAAGGAAGTGAAAAGGTATGAACCTATAGCAAGTGCTACTTAGTCAAAAACAATACCCAAACCACACTGAGGAAATGGCCTACAAAGATTCCATCTGCACTGCCCAGGGGACCCAGCATGGAATCTGGAGAATCCATTGGCCTACAAGAGAATTCAAAAAAAGTATGGAAAATGTTAGGCAGATGGAGGAATGATAACTGTGTGGACAAAGCCATAGACTAGGAAGCTTTCACAGAAGAATGTAGTCAATGAATTCATTGATAAGTCTCACAAATTCTGAACATATATGCCACGTGCTACAGAAAATTCCAGCAACCAGATCTCTGCCCTTGAGAAGAGAATATATTTCATATTAAAAAAAAAAAATACTGAAAGAGCACCAGTATCAGTTGTGTATCTTTTTCCAGCCTAAGTGTCAGCTCTCCAGATAGTAACTGCAAAACTGCCCCTTACAGTACCGCAAAAAAAACAAAACAAAACAAAAAAAACTGCCCCTTACATTCAATAAGCCACAAACAGAACAGATTTCCCATTCCACTTTTTCAGATTTTACTTTTAAACATGAACAGGATCATCGGACTTGAAGAAAATGGTCCAGATATGAGACAGATGAGAATCGACCAGAATATACAACCCCAGGATAGCAAAACTACAGACTTTTCTAAAAATAATTTAATAATATTATTGCATCTATAACATATGAAGATACTATAAAAAATCATAAAACAAAAAAGCTCCTGTGAACTAAAACACATTATAAAATGTTTAAACAATATGTTAGAAAAAAAATTTTGTAAGTATCTCAAAAGATTAAGCAGAAAGAGGAAAAAGAAGGGAAGTCTGACAAAAACTTGTGAAATATAAGGTTTTGATCCAGGAGATTCAACACTTGACAATAGAGAGAACATAATGGTGAAGAAAAGGAAATGATCAAATGAAAAAAATAAATTTCCAAATCTTATGAGATTGGTCTCCAACTTCCATCATCCTACTAAAAAGAAAAATAGTAATAAATGGAAATAGCTGTACCAGAGGAAGTCCTGGCAATTTTTCAGAACACTGAAAAACAAGAAAAGATTCTAAAATTTTTCTGCATAAAGAAATACCTAAGCCAGACACAGTGGAGCACATCTGTTATCCCAGTATTTAGGAGGCTGAGACAGGAGGATTGTAGGTTCAAAGCCAACCTCAGCAACTTAGCAAGACCCTGTTTCAAAATAAAAAATAAAAGGTCTAGGGGTGTAGCTCAGAGGTAGAATGTCCCTGAATTTAAACCACAGTACCACAAAATAAGGAAAAGAGAAAAAAAGAAATGTCCTGTTGTCTTACATAGAAATTTCAATTCCAAAGGCCAGTTCTTATCAATAACAGGGAACATTATGGAGTTTTTAAAAAATGGAGCAAGCTTCAAATTTTTGAAGCAAAGTGATTTTAACATCGATTTCTATACAATTTAGAGAAATTAGGCATATAATATCTAAATAAAAAGACATTATCAGGCATGCAATAACTCATACAATTTTCCTCATACATACCCCTTCTTGGGAAGTTATTTGGGAATGCACTCCAGAAAAAGAATGCAAACCAAAAAAGATAAGCTAAAAAGTAAACCAAAAAAGAAACAATTAACTCAAACCAGGAAGGTAGCAAGGGAAGTCCTAGGATTACTACCTTATGGCAGGTTTGGCAATAACCATCACATATAGTAACAGAAAGATGAAGGTTGAGTGACAAGAACACCAGAAACATATGCTTAAACCTGAAAAATGCTCTGATTTGGTAAAGGAGTTGAAAAGTAGCTGTGGTGTTATTAAAAGGAAGCCATGGCAGAAAAAAAAGAAAAGCATCTGAAGACAAAACTCTGCAGAAGACAATAAAATAAGCTTCAGACACTTTCTTTAGATAGAGAAATCTTATTTGTGTAGTGTGTGTGTGTGTGTGTGTGTGTGTGTGTGTGTGTGTGTGTGTTGCTGGGGATTGAACTGAAAGTTCTACCTATACTTCCAACCTTTTATGTTTTCTTTTTTTTTTGCGGTACTGGGGATTGAACTCAGGGTCATTTTACCTCTGAACTATACCCCCAGCCCTACTTCTTATTCTTTATCTTGAAACAGGGTCTCACTAACTTGCGGATTGCCTCACTAGGTAGCTGAGGCTGGCCATGAACCCGGATCCTCTGGTTCAACCTCCCAAATGCTGGGATTACAAGCGTGCACCACCACGCCTGGCTTGTTTTTTATTTTTGAAACAGGGTCATACTAAGTTACTATGCCCTGGCTGTGAACCTACAATCCTTCTTTCTCAGCCTCTGAAGGACTGACTGAGATTATAGGCATGTGCCACTGCTACTGTCTTGCATAGTCTTAATAATGAAAAATGATTAACTATATATTATTGCTAAGTAGAGAGAACAAAGGAAAAATGGGAGTGTAAGAAGTCTATATCTTTATGTTCAGCAAGTAGTAAATGATTTCTAAAATTTATAAATCTTTAAATAGCAGATCTAAGGGTTGACCTTTTTTTCCCTCTGAGAAGTAGTACTGAGGAGTTAGGAAACAGGGGATAATTGTTTTCTTTCTCAGTCTTTCTGGATTATTTCTTTTATCACCATAGGGGTATTCTTTTATATTTTAATTGTTTAATTAAGAGAACTTCGGAGGGTGACAAGGATTTGGCAAAGCGAAGGGTCTGAGGGTGCAGGAAGGTAGCAAGGGAAGTCCTAGGATTACTACCTTATGGCAGGTTTGGCAATAACCATCACATATAGTAACAGAAAGATGAAGGTTGAGTGACAAGAACACCAGTGGACCTGAGGGTGCAGAACAATCCAGGAGAACTGGAAAGTCAAAGCGCCGTGTTAGACATGGGCCTGGGGAAAAGCCTGTGCTGCTAGGAGTGGAAGCACAGCTAGAGAGGAAGGCGACGCCCTGTCACCATGGCCAGCAGTCTGTGGTGCGTCTGTAGATACCTAAGTGACCCCTCCATGAACACAGCGGCCTTATGAAAAGGTCTGATTGGCTGGAGAGAAAGACTCAATTTTCAGTATCTCCTCTACTCTAACACACCTGGTCTAAGAAAACTGAGCATGCACCTTCCTGTGGCATCATTAAGGCCTCCACCCTGGCACTCCTCTGGCATCTGAACAGGTGCCAGAACAGTCCCAGGGGCATTCAGAGCTCTGCACATGGACTGGAAACCAGTGTCTGTCCACACTGGTTTCTCATTAACATCATCTGGGGATACTTATTTAAATATATGATATCTGGGCAACACCTTAAACCACACTCTCTAGGCAATAGTTCTCAAGATGCAGTCATCAGACTGGCAACATCTGTGTCTCATGGGTGGGAACCTGGCCTTTCCAGGGAATTCTGCCACATGCTATAGACTGAGAACTACTCCTATATGGAGTACCAGTTAGAGTTGAGGCAACTAATTACAGGACTTCGAGCAAGTTACTCAGCCACTCTAAGCTTTTGACTCCTTATCTAAAAAAAAAAAAAAAAAAAAACTGGAGATACTAATGTCTACCTCTCAGGCTTAGTGAAAGGATTAATTTGAATAATGAGTTTGGTACATATAAACTCAACATATTTCTTTAAATGTTACAGTTTCTGCTTTTAAAAAATATTTTAAACTCTGTGGTCCAGACAAGCCAATCTAACAGTCATTCCACATGCCTGTGTCTACATTACATTAATGGTCAGTTAAACAGTTCTTCCCTCAAGAAACTCATAACCTAAAGAACTACATATATTCATACACTAATAAAACTTAATAAATGCTAGTACTCACATTTTAAATGAAATGTTAGTATAGTGAAAAGTAAACTCAAATTAGGCGTCCTTAAAAAGGCTCAAGGAAAAGGATAACAAGTGGAATTAAAAGAAATGAAGACTATCCGCAGACAGAAAGAGGAAAAAGACAGGAAAGGGTCAGGAGAGTGTGTGGTAAGTTTCACATAAACTCTCTCTGAAGCAATAGCTATGTGTTACTCATTTATCACTAGTTAGCACTGTTTTTTTTTCCTTTTTAATTGGTGCATTATAATGTTGCATAAGTAGGATTTGTTATTACATATTTGCCCATAACATAATTCTATCATTTCATGCTTTTTTTCTGGGTTTTTTTTTGGGGGGGTGAGTACTGGGGATTGAACTCAGGGGCATTCTACCTCCGAGCTATACCCCAGAACTATTTTTATTCTTTATTTTGAAACAGGGTCTCACTAAATTAGAGAAAGCCTCGCTAAGTAGCTGAGGCTGGCCGCAAACCTGGATCCTCCTGTCTCAGCCTCCCAAGTACTGGGATTACAAGCATGCGCCACAACATCCAGCTTCATTTCATACTTTCAATGTCCTGCAATAGCAAGCATTTCCATCTCTTACTAGTCTCTCTCCCATCTGACTTTAAGCTACGCTCCATGTCCTACATGAGCAACACAAACGGTCTTTTTGAGGATGAACATGACTTCATTATGTAGAGTAGGAGGATCACATCTTGACCCACAGGTGTATATTACACCACTCTGGCCTCAAGCCTTTCTTTCTCTTTACATTCTCTCTGTTTCTCACCTGATTCCTTCCCACTGTCTGCCACTAGGCCCTCACCCATATTTAACTCTGAACCACCAAATTCTATTGCTTCTTCCCACCATCTTTCTCAAAAATCTCATTTTACTTTTGGTCAAAATTCAAATGATAGCTATTTCCTTTTTAAAATTCATCAGCTACTTCCAGTCCAGACTAGATTATTTCTACAGAGTCTCAGAGCCTTTTGGTTTCCATCATTTAAAATAATAAAAATAAAGTATCTAAAGATAGGTGTGGGTGGGAATTGGGGAAGTACTAAATGAGTGATATGTGTATGTATGCCTCTACCATCCTGTATCTCATAATGATAATGATGTATGATAACAATGCACCAATAAATTTTTTAAAAGATAGATGTGTCATAATACAGCTATCAGTACACCTCCTACTACATCTATGATATTCAAAAGGGCCAACGTCGGATTTTGTTCATATTTTCTTGTCCCTCTACAGTATCTTACACATAAGTGTCTACACTTCTTGTTAGCTGAATTGAATTGAGTTGGCTTCTCTTATTCAGAAATCCACAGTTACAACCTTGTGCCTATACCATCAAGTCCACTGTCAGAATCTTGCTATCTTTCATGGCTGCATAATGTTCCCCTCTACTGAAATTGACTCAAACACAATGCACCAAGACAACTTTAATCAGCTATTCTCAGATCCCACCACACCTTGGAATTCTCTGGAGAACTTTAAAGAAATACCATTATTACTCAAGTCCCTGTGGAAATGATTGCATATAATTGGGCGAGCAAAGCCTAGGCATCTGTATTATATAAAAGCCCTTTAGATGATTCTACCATGCAACCATGGCTGTGAAATGCTGAGCTAATGTACCAGCCTCACTTGTTCGTTAGCAGTGATCTGTTCACCTTCAGAGGATTTTCATGCTCTTCTACTTAGCTATTTTAATAACTTTCACACACCTTCATATTTATGTGTACAGGATTTGGTTCAGTCCTCCTTCAGGAAGCCTTTCCTTGCTATCCATTTTTAATCTCCTCTAGTCTTACATTGTATTGACATTATTTCACTACTTCAAGAATTAGTGCTTAACTTTCCATTGCAAGTGCCTACAAGGCAGGAAGTCTGACTTAAACCACATATGTCATGTGTTCAATTATCTCTCTGATTCGCTAACATTTTAAGATGAATACTACATACAAAGTAAAGTAAAACTAATAAAAATTGAATGCATAAATATATGCTGATTATATTTCCATAGAGGTCTTTGTTTGTTTTGTTTTGTGGTACTGGGGATTGAACTCAGGGGCTTTCTACCTCCAAGTTACACCCCTATCCCTATTTTATTTTTTAATTTGAAATCGAGTCTCACTAGGTTGCTGAGAGTCTCACTATATTGCTAAGGCTATCCTGGAACTTGCAATCCTCCTATCCCAGCCTCCTAAGTACTGGAGTTACAGGTGTATGCCACCATTCCCGGCTTTCTACAGAGGTTTAAAGAACTCAAGCCCTAGTATAAGGTACACTTGAATTTAAATCCCAGTGTCAGCACCAGCCAGTTATATGACCTTGGGCAAATTCCTTAACCTTTCTGAGTCTCAGTTTTCTGACATATATGAAGTGAGTAGCAGCAAAACCTGCCTCATTAAATTGTGAAGATTAAATGAAATAAGGTATGTGAAGCGCTTAGCAAAACATCTGGTGCATATTAAGCAATCTGTTTATAAGTACAATTATTTATTATTCGAGTGGGTATTTTATGCCTAACTCCTTTTAAATCAACACTTTTTTGAGAAAAAGTGTTTTCCTTGTAAATCTTTTCTTTAGAAATAAAGATAAGTGATCCTTTATGCTTTCTTGCTGGGTCTAACAAGATTATTTCACTATTCTAAAGCTTAACTGTGTGATTGTTATGTCAAAATGTTTATAACACTGAATGGTACTACATAATTCCAATGCTTATGAATATGTCATTACATTACATGAAGTTGCCTACAATTTACAGATTTTAATTTAGTTATTAAATAGTAGGACATTCTGATTAAGAATTTGCCAGAGGGGAGAAACTGAACTGAAGGGGAGTGAAGTCCGTATCATGGGCCATTTAGCAGAATTAAATCCAGCTTCCATGGGATGGTGCACGGAACAAATAGAATGCTCCATCTCCAGTTACTGCAAACAGAGTTGATTACCAACCAAACTACATCTCTCCATATTCATACTCACCACCCATGACTTCAGAGCATTTCAATAATTGAAACTCTACAGGGAAAAAAAAAAAAACCTGTCTGGGTGTTTTTCCTTCACCTTGTATAATCTCCCTCAGCTCTCTAACATATACTGAAGTTGCCCCTAAATGACACCTCTGAGACAGTCAGAAAGGAAGTGTGAAGAAAAGGAGCCAGGGAGGGAGGGAGGGAGAGAAAAAGGGAGGGGGAAAGATCACAGATTGCAAATTATATGACTGTAAAAATCAATGAAAATTCATTATAAAATAATAGAGAAAACCCTTAGATTTATTTACTCTGCTCTGAATCCTACTCTTCATGGTGTTTTATTGTTTTGCTATTTAGAAAGTGCTAAGAGATTTCTACAACAGAAGTACTTCACTGTTTTATTAAAGATTATTTTAAAATGTGCACTGAGCAATTTATAGAAAAATCCATGTTCTCTTTGGCTCATGCGATTCAGCCCTACCTGTTAAAGGCTCAATAAACTGTTATTACTTCGTATTATTGAATAGTTGCAACTATGAAAACAGAAATAAAACACCTCACATTCCCCTTCCTTCCTGGCGTTCCTCCCAACCTTCTCTCTCTTCCCCTCCAGAGCTGTATTCTTCCTCATCCCTTCACACAGCATCCTTCCTTTCGCTGTGCGATAGAATGTACAAGCACCTTCTTGAAACAGTGTTTTCAGATCAAAGCTTAAGTTTCACACTGAAGTATATAGGTTTCTGCTGTGTCTAGCAATTAAAAAAGAAAACTTACTCTCACAGTTTTGGATTTTTCACTGTTCAGTTTCACATGCTTGGTACAACTGAGATGTAAAAGCAGTGTAAGATATACAAACTGCATTTATCAAATTTCATCAAAGCACAGATTGAAATGGTTGACTTATTGTTTAAGAATCACTAATTAGAATTTTTATATTAAGAACTTTATTTTTGAATAGAACAATCAGAAATATTTCACTCTTCCAAGTTTATGGAGTTTGCTTACGAAATTTAAGTCAAAAACAGAAGTAGTGTCTGTTGTTCCTGCCTAATAATTAGCACAGACATCAGGGTTACAGAGGTTAACACAAGGAAATCATTTTTTTCTGCCTACACATGGGATTATGAAAACATTTTTCAAAGTAAACACACTTGAGATTCTAAGATTTATTGTGAGAGTTCATCTATAGATCCTGTGTGAATTCCCTTGCTTGTCAGACAAATAAGAAAACATCTCAAAAGTTATTTATGCATATAAGCTTGCACCAGGCAAAAAGACTTTCACTTTTTTTTAATATAAGTTCTGGACACTGAAGTGATAACAATAAATATTATGAATAAAGTGCAGAAATTAAGAAAAGACTGAAGGAGAAAAAAATGATTTGTTTCTAGTTATTCTAATTGTCTTTTCTCCTCCAAAGACAAAACTCTCATAACTACTGGTAAGTCATTAAAATTACTTTCCAGTCCTGCGAATTGAAGTAGTTGAAAAGAAGATCCTCTTTATTTAATCACTTGTTTAGCAGTCAGAATAATCTCAACAGGCCTTCAGTATTTGATAGTAGTGTTTCGATCTTTGAAAAGGAATACACAAATTAGGATTGTGTAGGGACCCACTCTCCGCAAAGTGACCGGTTAATTTTTGTTGAACCGACATTAGTGCTAGCACAGCAACACCTACTGGTACACTTAGGAAGTAAAGTTGAAACCAATATGGCCAGAAATCGACTCCTCCATCTTTATGAGAAAAAAAATTACAGTATGGTTTTTATCAACCTAAAAATGACTGCCTCCAAATGAAAGAATGGGAAGGAAAATTGTCATTGCGAAAGAAACATAAATTCATGTTTAGAACACCACTGAGGCAACTGTGAAACTTCTCTATAAATTGGGGCTACCATTCAGTTTAGAATGCCTTCTCCTTCTCCTCCTCCTCCTCTTCTCCCTCCTCCTCTTCCTCCTCCTCTTTCTCCTCTTCTTCTTCTTCTTCTTCTTCTTCTTCTTCTTCTTCTTCTTCTTCATTCTTCTTTCTTTTCCTTCTCTTACTCTCCCTCCTCTTCTTCTTCTCCTTCTCCTCTTCCTCCTCTCTTTCTTTAAAGGGAGTTACACAATTACAGGAAAATACTGAGTGGATTGAAATAAGCTGAGAGACATCATGTTTATTTTTACCACAGATAAGAAGTCTAGTCACCAAACAATGAATAATACAGCATTTAATGTCATAGCCTGCCAGCTCTACCAATGTCTAAACAGTATCTTCACTTAAAGAGATATTCAGGAACAGTAAGAACCACAAAAAATACAGCCTCAGAAAGTATAATATATACCAAAAGGAAAAAACACCCAGATCACTACAGATCAGCATAATTGAAGTTCAGCTGAATTTGACCTTGCCAATATTTAGAAAAGCCATAGCTCCTGTTTGGTTATGCTCCACTGCTCTGTAATCATTCCTTGAAAAAATCAGCCCCATAAAAGTAAATCTGAAGCAATATGCTGCCAGTTAACCAAGTTGTAAGCCAAAATACTGATTGGCTGCCCCTCTGCTTTCTCAAGAAAGGCGACATGAAGTCTTCATTCAGGGACAAGCAGGCCCCTGAAGGAATTCAAGAGGCGGGCAATATGAGCCCTGTACTATCCATGGAAAGCCAGGGCCTGGGGGAAAGTACAGAGAATCTAACCAACTCAAGGCTAGTGAGTCTCCAAAATCATGAAATAAAAATCTATTCCCTTGTAGATGAAGTAGTAACCTTCACTTACAGTCTAAAAGGATTATATAAATTGAGTGTCTGCTATCTGAGTCTACACAGTTCTCCATTGCAGTTAAATTGGGCTCTACCTTAGCTTTATTTTTTTAGTTAACAACCCACAGTCCTTACGATGAATTTTTAAGTGTCCCATTTGGTTTAAAGCCTCGAAGATAAATGGACTCCTGGTGAACATTAAGGAATTTGGGGTTCTCAAGACAGAAATATGTGGGTATTGTCTAGGCCTTTATCGCCTGCTGCCTGAATTCCTGGGACCACCTTGTAATTGCCCCCCTCTTATGCTAATATTATCCCATTTTTTGGATATTACTGCCAAGTTTATTTTCAAAATGCTTCTTTCAGAGTTAAGATTCCTTGTCAGAAATCTGTTTCTCAGCTTTCAAAAAAAATTCTCAAACTCCATCAATTAATTTTTTTTCTAGAGAGAGAACCCAACCATCTTTTCAATCATGGCTCTTCTAGACCCTTAATACGAACCTTTGTATTTATCAAGCTGATCCACCAGGTTAATTCACATTGTCTAATCTCTCTCTCTCTCTCTCTCTCTCTCTCTCTCTCTCTCTCTCTCTCTCCCTCTCTCTCTTTTTCTACACCCTTACCCTACACCTACATAAGAGCTTTCTCCTCCCCTTCTATCAAAATCTTCCAACATCTTCATATAGACTTCAACAGTTATTCTGGCCCTACCTGAAGAACTCCTGTTTTCTTCCTAAATTGTTATTATTGTGGACATATATCTTGTGGCTAACTTTTTATGTTGTGTACATATTCCTTCTCCCTAACACAGCAACAAACTTCTCTAGGATAGGAATGGAATTTTACACTTCCTTATAGCTCTTGAAACTACAAGGAAGCCACATAAGTCTGAGAGGTGAAAAGGGGAAGAAAGTAAACACTTCAGAAATGACTAGAATTGCACCCCAAGAATGGCATGAGACTCCATCTGGGTTGAAACTCACCCTGTTGAGCACTTTCACAGGCATTTTTTCATTGGGCAAAGAATTATTATCTCAAAATGGGGTCAAGAAACTGAGGGCATGTACAGTTTCCATAAGAGAAGAAAATAGAAGGGGCAGTGGAATTGGGATGCAGGGCACCTGCCACATCTTGCAGTCACACAGTAACCCCTACATACTCTAGGAGGATTCGTCTCCTGAGAAAATACATAAAACATGTTCTGGCATGTTTTATGTAATTTATGGTCAAATACTATATTTTTCCATCTTTTTATTGTGGAAAAATAGATGTAATATATAAACTACTACATATTTTAAGAGTGATAACTTTGTAATTCAGACCTCCCTTGTTTTCCCTGTTCAAAAGAAAATTATTTCATTAGACTTGTATACTTACCCTATATTTGAAAAAATTGGGGAAATCCTTCTGTATGTGCTTTATAGGTTCATGAGATAATACATGTACAAATAGTCTCTGGAACACAAATCTGTACAAATCCCATTCTTTCTATTATTGCTGCAGTTGTTATTCCTAAAAAGTAAATTTTCTTTAAAATAAAGTTGCTTTGGCATTTTATTAATTAAACCATGTTATACTATACTCTCCTTTTAAAAACACTGAAGGTCTTACACTTTCCTTTGTTTTTTCTACTGTGACATCTCAAATTGCTGTTACAGTGAAGTAAAAGGTCACCAGAAGCGGGGCCTGTGATGGACTTGCTTTTGGATGTTCTTTCAATATAATATTTCCTTCCAGTCATCAGTTTGAAGCTAGAATCACCCAGGGATCTCAAAGGGCAAGAGATAATGGGTAATATTCAGAGCCCTAGAAATGGGCAGGCCAGCTGTCCTCCCGACAAGTGGTATTTGTAAGAGGACTTCTGAAGGGGACTGAGAGGACAAAGGAGAGATGGGGTAGTGGTGAATACACATTAATCATACCACATGGTTTCCATAAAAACTACTATAAGAGCAAAAGTATTTGCCCAAAAGCTAAACCAAGTCAGCAAAAAGTTAGTTATAATAATCAGCAGTGAGAAAGATAAATACCTCACCTATTGATTTGAATTCTTTATTCCTTTCAGTTCTCACTGGACACCACACAATGGTATTTCCCTTCATGATCCCATGATCTTGATCTGAAAACATAACCCGTCATTTCTCACTGGGGGACAGAAAATAGTTTTGTTAACATTTTTTAGACTCTTTTATTTTTAAATTCCTTCAGAAACTGCCTTGATCTGCCTACCAGGGAATTGGAGCACATACCATATTCTTGCTGCCTAAATCTCTTTTCTCTTTATTTGTTCTATGGAATATTGATTTAGATTTTGGCCTATTCGCATTCCTTTAAACTTTTAAACATTGGCTCTAATAGCTACAGGAAACATTTTACTGAAGCAAAAATGATCACCCGAGAGAACTTATTGGGGAAACACATAGGCCAAAATTAGTCCTTGGCTCTGAATGTACAGCTCCCATTGAAACCAGGGGAAGCTGAGCTCTGAGGATTTGAAGACACATTTTCCTTTACATTGAATATAAAGGCTTTTTGAAAGGGTTGTGCTTATTTGAGTTTCTGCTAAAGAAGCTGAATTAGCTCTTTGTCACATTATAAAAAGAAAGGCAGCATTGCTTCTCCAATTTGTCTTACAAGGGGTCTTTGATATCTAACAAAATAGCACAGACACACTTTTATTGTTTCTGTACACTGATTGTTTAATACTACAAAGAACTAGGCATTATACCAAGAGCTTTGAGTCATGCATAGCCCCACGACATTTTACTATGACACTTCCTAATACTTTGCAACCAAAACAACAATAAAAACAGAGTAATGTTTAGAATCAACATGGGAGAAGGGGAAAATGATGCTGGAAAGCTTGCAGTGTAACTCTCAGATGACAGAAAACACTGTCAGTTCTGACCTCAACAAGTTACTACTATCCGGAGTCCTTCACAGGCTTCAAAACATTCTTCAATTATACTGTGGACAGTGCTGTAGAAAAATACTAAGTTTCCCAAGGCCTTACCAAGTACCAGATATTACTACTGAAATGCTCAAGATGAACTGATTGGCATAAACTGATTCACAGGGCCTATGGCTCTGCTTGTTCTGAAAGCAACCAGTCTAGATGTGTTGACCACTGAACATTTCTGTACCAACACAAGTGAGTCCTCCCACAGTATGACTCAGAAACAGAGTGCTTTATGGAGCTCATCCTTCTGCTAACATAGCCTCAGAAAGTTGCTAATTTACCCAGTCTCGCCTTGTTTTTTCTCATCTGATAGCAAATAAAGATGTAATTTGTATACTTCGAGATAAGGAATTTTAAATCTGTGTCTCACTTGTTTTTCTAGGTCCTGCCTCTAACATCATTCCTGCACAGAAACAATTAACAGGTGCTTTTTCAACTTGAATGAATGAGAAATGAGAGATATCAGATGACACAAGGTGCCTTACAGCTTCATAAAAAATAAATCTTGAAAAACTTTGAGATAATTCAATTCAATTCTCTACTTATAAGGCAAAACTACACTAATACCAAAGGCAGAAGGTAAAAGAGCCATTTAAGAAATATAGGAATGGGAAACTGACTGACTAAGAGAATCAGAGAAGGTTTCCTGGAAGTCTCAAACCTTGACTTGGGTTTAAAAATGGCAGAACAGTGTGTATGTGCATGTGAAAGAAATCCACTCAAAAATAACACTCAAACCTGAGGACCAAACACGAGCAAACCATGGAGATAGGAATCTGTATAATCTGTGAGTCAGACTGTAGAGAAGTATTAGGCTGGAGAAGCAGTAGTGACCAGAACATCAGGAACCTTGGTTGGCCCTTCAGGAAGATTCATTTTGTCCTGTAAGTAAGTAAAGAGTAACCATTGAAGTAGGGCTAGAGATGATGAGATCAAATGTGTATTAGATAAATCACTCTGGCTGGTTGTTAAAGATGGAGAAAAAGCCTGCAGACATGTAAGTGGATGTTGGAAATACTATATTAATTCAAATGAGAGAAAAATGAAGACAAAAATCAAGAGGCATGGTAGCATATACCAGGTTAGATAATAATGATGACATGATTACATGGGAGAGAGGAGTTGGGTGGTAGAGATGGGAAAGGAACTAAGATTCATGAGTTTAGGACTTATGTGACTAGCTGGCTCATTGTCCCACCAAACCTGACAGAAAGAATATGAAGAATAGATAAAGATTTTGTGAAAATAAATACAGGGAAAAGGGCAGAGTGTCATGTCATCCAAACCATGAGAATAAAGCATTTTAAGAAAAAGAGTACTGTGTATAATAGGTACAGTAAACAAGCAGTCATCATAAAGTGCCATTATACAAGAAACTTGATTTTGTCTATGTCCCTTTAATTTCACCTACTCAGCATAGCACTTCTTTTCTGGATAAAAACTCAGGTGTTCTACAAAATTCCTACTTGTTTTCTGGTATTATAGGAAATTTTAGCGTGTTTTTTCAGAATCCTTGATACCAAGCTTCTCTGAGTATTTCTCACTCTAGATATAGAAAGCACCTCCTTTCGCTAGACCTAACAATCTTACCTCAAACGCCGATTTCAGGCGGTACAGTCTTTAGCCTCTTAACTGTAAGAGTTTCCTTGTGATAAAATCTTTATTTAAAAGGCCCCAACAAAATTCTGACTTTGAATTACATATCTGACCTATGATGGAAAGAAGATCATTACCATGTCAAGATCCCTAAATATAGCCTCTATTTAGCTTGCAAAGTCTTCTTTTAATTTTTTCAGATGTAAGTAAGGCCTGGTTTACTAGGTCTACTAGGTCTTCTTAACTTCACGAAACAAATTTTAAAGCACTTCCCTTCTTCCCTGATAGAGAGGAAGGAAAAGTCAGAATCAGAGCTCTGCCTTTCTGAATAGTTCCTACTCATCAAACCTTCTGTCATTTTCAACCTCCCACCTTTGCAAAATATGCTCAGAATAAGCAAAGCGCTCATGAGTCATAAAGCCAGCTCTTTACCAGTTTCTTGTGTGGGGGGGGTGGGGGGTTGGTGGTGGTGATACTGGGGATTGAACCCAGGGGCATTCTACTTCTGAGCTATACACTCAGCCCTTTGTTTTGTTTTATTTTGTTTTGAAACATGGTCTCATGGTCTCACTAAGTGACTGATTCTATCCTCAAAGCTGCGATCCTCCTATCTTAGCCTCCCAAGTACTGGGATTACAGGCCTGTACCACCACACTCAGCTATGTGTGTTCAGCTGTGTGTGTGTGTGTGTGTGTGTGTGTGTGTGTGTGTGTGTGTATGTGTGTGTGTGAGTGTGTTACTGGGGATTGAACCCAGGGGCATTCACCCTCAGCCCTTTTAATATTTTAAATTGAAACAGGGTCTCACTAAGTTGCTGAGGACTTCCCTAAGTTCCTGAGGCGGTCTCAAACCTGCAATCCTCCTGTTTCAGCTTTTCAAGTATTAGGATTATAAGCTTGTGCCACCATGCCCTGCCATCTCTTTACCATTTTCATTGGAAATACCCTTAATCATGTGATACCTGAGTCAAATTTCTAATTTAATATCTTGTTATGCACTTACAATTCAGAAAAGTTCAGCAAGTACTCCATAAATATCTGCTGAATGAATGTGATATGATTATTGCATTTATTTAGCATTTTTCTCAGCTGATTGAAACAAAATGGACGGCTCTTAGAAAGAAGTTGTACTCCTTTTCAATCCAATGTAAGATATCCATGTATGGGATACACATAGTAGGCACTCACATTGTGAATTGCTGAATTGAGCTGCACAGAAATACTATTGTTAAACGAAAGCTCAAGTAGCATCTAATAAATTAGCTGGTATACAGTAATCAAGTGTTATTGAAATTGGTAATAATTTACTTATTATCTGCAATGGTTTTCTGAAAAATATTTCTCTTTCATTATAAAGATTTCATTTTCAGCATTTGCTTGTCAGTAAAATCCTCACATCGCTAATGTAACTTCTCATCATAGACAGAATTGAATATTCACGCCTTGCTCAAATCACTGTTATTCCAGCCTGTTGCTTTTCATTCCCCTCAGATAGTTAACCCATCATTTATATGGGAAATTTATTATAATTTTTCATTTACATACTCTTTTTAGTCCTTCTTTGTGAACTATAAATTTGATGAGAAATTATTTGGGGTGGTTATGGACAGTAAGAACACAAAACCTAGGCACTTAAATAAAATTCTATAGCTGTTTCACACACTGAACATTTACCTGTGCTGTATATCCCCATTAATATGTAGGATTCTCTTCTTGCAATCTTTTAAAGTTTTACTATTATATTAATTAAGAACCTAAAAACCAGAGTGAATTAGCCAGTGTCAGTACTTCCTATGTATGTTATAGTATAAAAAATGCAATGCACAACCTGATAAGTAGACTTTCATTTTAAGTTTTTATTAAATTATTTTGGTCATAAGTAAACCAACAATCAACTTCTAGCATGTTTTTTGAGAGTAATGAAGTCTTTACAATATGAGATTCCATGATGGCTTTACTGAGAATAGGGGGACTACAGAGGTTAATTTGAAAATTATTGCATCTGCAAATTAGTAAAATAAATGAGTTGAGTGCTACAATATCAAAAATATTTTCCATAATAATTTGTATGCTGAGCAATTTATAATGATTGTGGCCAGGAGCACAAGAAGCCACCATTAATTCCTACTGATAACCCAGAGCTGGCATGTTCCTTAACCAGGCAACTTAGGAAAACAAGCTCAAATCATGGTTGATGTTTAATATTAATTTGTTTCTTCTCATGCTCTGTGGCTTCCCCAAGTAACTCTCTGATGTGAATCAACCATAAAATGGCCTGGAACTATATAAGTGCCATCTGGGAGTAACTCAAAGGGAGAGCAAGATCAACTGAGTGTCATAAACATCCTATAGACCAAGCTGCCTGCTTGCCTTCCAAGAGCTTATGTTCCAAAGCTTGACACTCATCATTGACAACAAGTGTTTTAGCACAAATACCTTCTAAATTAGTGCCAATTTTATATTATCAATGTAACCCCTTATTACACCTTAATTGAAAAGCAAATTATATACAATCCAGTGCCAAAATAATATCACCTGAGGAATAACCTGCATAAACTCCCCTAAGAATGCCCAGGCTCACACTGTACACTCTAACCCATACATTATCCACTTTAGATGCTTCTATTCATAAAACAATTGCTCCAAAACACCCCCTTCTCGGCAAGTACAGCAGGCTTACCACCTATCTTATTTCCCTAGAGCCTCTTATCCCACTTCCTGACACGTCTGGTGCTCCCTGAATCCCATTTGCTTTCCACTCTACTCTTTGTGGATCTCACTGGGTTTCAGAAAGCTTTGCTAATGTTTCCCTTCATGCTACTTCTTTTTCTTCTGAAGGAGATGATGGATAGCTGTTTTAGAATCCAGCAGCTACAATTCAATCAGACTTTTAAAATGTCACCAGTTCTCCCGTGACTTAAGATGCAAAGAGTCTTTGTCTCCTCTTTTCCTTTGTGGTGCATTAGTCTCGGCCTCTCATTGTCTAAGCTCAATTTGAACCTGTCCTCAGAGGGCAGATTGGTGCTTGCAAGGCCTCAGAAATGGGGAAGACCCAAGAAGGACTTTGTCCAGCCATGATGCAGGTTATAGGAAATGTATCCCTAAAAGCAAAAAAAAAAAAAAAATGGTATTTGAAGACTGGCTCTGTTAATGTTGATTTATCTAAGGTGAGACAAAAAAACAGTAGTCGAATACAATTTTAGAATGTTATGGCTGAAGAGGTTGAGAGATTATCTAATCTATGGTTAGTGATCTAAAAATATTCTTCAAGTGTCTTTCAGACAAGGAAATTAATTCCTTGAGTGTAGGTCAGAAACTTTAGAGTATGATCTCCCTTAAAGAGTTTATTCATCACGGACTCTCTGGAGGACTGATCTAGCAGATTCTGGGATCCGGAACAGTACCTTAGAGTTAATAAAGTAGACAACAAGGAGCAAACAGCTAAGAGACCTGCCTGAACCTAGTCACTATTAATAGTGGAAATTACCATCCATGTTAGAAAAACCGACCAAATGTAAACTTCAGATTTCATCTCCAAATCAATGCAATTTCAGAAAATATAACAATCTTCACTGTGAAGTGACGGGTTAACAATCTACACTTTCAGGAGGAAAAAAAATGTAAGAGGCCAAAATAACAGTGATTTGAGCAAGGCATGAATATTCAATTTTGCCTATGATGAGAAGTTACATTAATGATGTGAGGATTTAACTGACAAGCAAACGCTGAAAATGAAATCCTTAATGGAAAGAGAAATATTTTTCAGAAACCCATTGCAGATAATAAGTAAATTATTACCAACTTCAATAAAATATGATGATGAACGCACAAACCTGTAATGTCTAACATTAGGCATTACTGAACAATGGAGGTTTCAGAAAGATGAGCACCTTTTCATGTTGTTCCTTTTATTTTTAAAGTATCCACCTCTCCTTGAGATTTCTTTCAGGTGCTAATAAAAGAAAAGCTATTAAAGGGTTTTGAGGGTATTCTTTACTCTTAAAGAAATAAGGGAAAGCAGAGGCATCCTTTTCTTTCCTACTAGTAAATGTGATTATTTTTAAAAAGTAGCATATGATTATTTTTTTCTCGGACATGTCAATAAATACATATTTAAAACCTGTAGAATAAATTTAAACCATAATTAGACCTCCATCACATTAAGCAGAAAAATAGAAATTATTTTTATCATATTTTAAATACAAAAGTGTCCAATTATATTCAGTCAGTAGGTGTTACATTGTTGTTCTCCAGAGCAAAAAAAGAAGAAACAAACCTTTCAAGAGCTGCTTGTTAAAGACTTTAGTTCACCAGAAAAATTTACTTGGAAACCAGGGTGGGATGGACTTCCACAGGAATCCTCAGGAAGAGTTCAGGGAGAAAGCAATTGCTTTTTTCTCTTTTATTCCTTCTTTCCTATTGGCTTCTTACTGGGCTATAAACCATTTAACCCATGGGGATAAAACTCCAAAGATCCTTAATGAAGCAGAATGAGGAAAGAAATCTGCAAATAGGAAAAGATTCTACTTCCCAATATCTCCAAAATGAAAAGAAAGAAAAAAATGTGGACCCAAAGAAATGGAACCTTGAGACCCTAAGATTTAGCATTCTCAAGAGATTTCAGGCTGCCATGCCTTTAAAGCTCTATAGACTTCCAATCAGAGTGGTCTTAGCATAACTCTCATCTTGGTAGAAGCCAAGATAATTCACAACTAAATGCTTATAATTATTCTCCCAATACTTCCTCCTAGAAATAAGGATCTGGGAAAATGGGGGGATGAAAATCATTAAGAAAATAATGTATTATCTTCTCTTGGTCCTATACTGAATAAGCATGATTCTAGTACTTCTGATAAATTTCAAGTTAGGAATGACATCAAAAAATATACTATTTTAAGCTGGGCATGGTGGTGCACACTTGTAATCCCAGCATTTGGGAGGCTGAGACTGGAGGATCCAGGTTCGCAGCCAGCTTCAACTACCTAGTGAGGCACTCTGCAACTTAGTGAGAGACCCTGTTTCAAATTAAAGAACTAAAAATAGGGCTGGAGGTATAGCTCAGAGGTAGAATGCCCCCTGAATTAAATCCCCAATACTATATATATATATATATATATATATATATATATATATACACACACACACACACACACACACACACACACACACACACACTATTTTAATTCTGAGTATCACAGCATTAGTCTAATGTAATAATGTCTTCAAGGAGTCCCAAGTTTTTAATAAGTCTATATAGCCTGAATAAATACATTTTACTATATAAAAGAGAGCCTCTGGACATACTTTGGTAAATATCTTAAGAAATTTTTAAAAATGAGCTAGGTGCTTCTAATCCAGTACTTGGGAGACTGAGACAGGAGAATTGCAGGTTCAAGACCAGCCTCGGCAACTTAGCCAGTCAGCAACCTAGAAAGATTCTGTTTCAAAACAAAAAATAAAAAGGGATAGGGTATAGATAGCTCAGGAGTGGAATACCCCTGAGTTCAGTCTCTAGTAACACACACACACACACACACACACACACACACACACACACACACGACATGAATCTTCCTTTAAACAAGATGGGTTTGAGTGCTAGATTTCTGTCTACTCAGGATTTCCTCTTTCTTTCCATTGTATCTTGTAATTCAAATTGAAAAAGAAAAAGAAAAGTAAAGAAAAAGAGTCCTATAAAAATCAACTTGACTCACAGAATGGAATTATAAAGAGTGATCTGGTTTTGACACAGGTAAAAATGTACCTGAAATGATAAATGTTCATGAAAGGGGAAATGAGCTCCACATCCAGCAAGATGTGGTAAGACCATGCCCAGCACTCATCCTCCTACTCACAGCCCATTTCATTAGCCCAGCACAGCACTGCATGCAGAAGGCCACAGTGTCCCCCATCACTCTCCAAGCCTGCCTCGTCCTCTCAACCATTACGCACTCCTAACTTCTCAATCAACTTCATTTCCGCAACTTTTCTTGGATCTCACTTCCCTGGATAAATGCTCTTCCCCTTGAACTTCATTCCCACCACCCTATCTTGGACACAAATCTTATTCTTGACATTGAGTTCCACACTACCCAGTCCCCCTGATCCATGGGAAAGAATCAGACACAACCCAGATCTCCAGACTACTAATTCACATGTCTTTTTTTGCATTAGATTAACTGCTTCATTGTCTCTTCAGTAAATGCTCTTATTTATCTTATTGAAGAGGGTAATCAAAATGGCAAGTTCCCATTGGGATACAAGAAGAAGAAGGCTTTAACAGTTTTATTTCCCTATGTTTCATCTTTCTGTTAGCCTAATACAGTCTGAGGCTCTTACTTCAGTTGTTAATTAAAAGCTAATCAGTCACAAATTTATCATAATCCACATTTTTATATTGACTAGGCTGATCATATGGAGTTATCCAGTACAAATATGCAGCAAACATTCTTACATAATAATGAAGAGAAAGGCCATGTGCATTAGAAACTGTGAGGATATGAATACATACAGTCTTGTTTTCAGGAAAATGTCGTTTTTAAACAATGACTCTTTATTTCACTTCGAATAACTTGATATTTGACATATATTTTATTCCAGAAAATATCAGTAGACTTGAAATGGTAAGTTAAATGATTTAAAACAACAAAAAAGTGATTTCTAAGTTGTCTATCGATAGCATATGGATCTGGCTGAATTAATATATTAATTTCCTATATCAATAGAGTGTAATATAAATAAATATCAAGACCCAAAAAGTTCAAATGAAAAGTTCTTATATTCTGTAAGTAATTATCTTATTGTTGATGGGAGGTCCTCTCATTTATTATAGTTTCTTATATACCTAGAGAGAAATGGATGAATGAATAGATGAATAAATAGCTTTTTCCTAAGCTATAAAAATAAACATCCTTAAATGAAAAAAACAAAGGATGTTTTTCAGAGGTATTACCAGAGGAAATTTTCATTCCATGCCAGTAGAATTGGCACTCCACTTATTCTGGTGATGGGTGTGCAAGAGAAGAAATAAGAACAGAAGTCAAGGGAACAAACTGGACTGTAAGGAAGAGTTTATTGTAAACAACTTTACAGAAGTCCAAAGTGATTTAAAGTGAACAGTCCAAGGTATTGCATGTTGGTATTCATTACTCCAAGAACTATTACAGACAAATGCTTAGAGAGAGACTGATTTCTTTAATTTGTGCTGAAGTACAAATAAAAATGTAGATAATTGCCTCAAGTGTTGAAGGGTTTTGAGGTTAGTGGAATACTCAAGGATTAGAATTAGCTTTTTCTATAGAAGCAACATCATATAAGGCACTATAAGATGCATTTTCAGAATTTCTCTTAATATAATGAAGTTTTATAACTTATTTTTGATACATCACAATTCTAGTACATTATTACAATTTTGAAGGCTTGGTTAATGTTTTATCAGAAACTCTAATCTTTTGGATCAGCTATAATCTCCCCCCCCCCTTTTTATTTCTATCCAGAGTATAAAGATTTGGGGGACCATGAATATTTTTTATTTTGATTTCATGACTTTTTATGTATATGATACTTCCTGCCAAATACTTGAGCCATTAGGAGTATAGATCCAGCCTGTGTGCTGTCCTTTAGTTGACCGTCTGCACCAATGAAAGGCCCTGTTGTCAGGACATGCCCTCCTGCCCTGGTGGTTACCATTTTACTCCAAAGGATTTCCAAGGGCGAAGCTATTATATTGCTCCAACTACTGTATTCACCCTATTGAGTCATATTTTGGCCAAAAGCCTAATAGAAGGCAGAGTCAATACTGAATTCAGATGAACTTATTCTTCAAAAATTTTTAAAAGACACTTTTATAACAAGGATCTAGTGGCAATTAATAGCAATGTAATTGACAGTTATAGTATTAACTAACATAACACATGTACCATTTGATTTAAGAAATGTACTAAAAGAAAAATACTTCTATGCAAAGTAAATTTCTTTTAACCTGTCATTGATTTTCCACTAAATTCAGGTACTTATTCTGCTGGCAAAAAAAAATGCCCTCTGGATCCAGTAGTAGTTGTTTAATTAAGCATGTGGTGACTCACATAAAATCAAACACTTAAAAGAAAAACAATGTTTTTTTCTGATACTGAAACTGTAGTGTATTAAGAGAAACTCTGAAATATACCTCATTTCTCATATATGGCTGCTTCTAAAGAAAAATAAATTTCTAATTCTCAAATATTCCACCAACTTAACACTTGACAAAATTCTTAACACTTCAGGCAACTATTTAAATTCTATTTGTACTTTAAGCACGAATTGAAGAAATTGGTCTCTAATCATCTGCACGTCTTTGGAGTAAATGCTACTAATTTGCTGTGTTACCTTAGAATTGACTTTAAATCTCTGGTCTGTTTCTTCACTTATAATATTAGGAAGAAGAAACATATTTAAGTGGTTTTCACTCTAAGTTTCCTTAGAGATGCTTCATAGATAGAAAGAAAGAAGTTCAATTTTGTTTCCATTAGTTACCAAGGTTGCACACAGAGACATCATGAAAAGGTGGCTTGGAGGGGCTTTAACTGACTCCCAAAACATCATCTCAAATATCCACATGACCTAAATAGAAATAGTGTGTCTGCTGACATGAACTCCAGACAAATCCCTCAGCTACAACATACCCACATGTAGCTCAATGCCCCCAAATCTCTTTAATACAAAAATTTTCAAGCCACAACTGGATCCACCTATTATTTCATTTTTCAAGGTTTTTCTGTTTGCCTTTGTGCTCAAAATTTTGCAAGCTAACTAGTGTAATCAAATGAGTGCGGGTTTTATATTTAGGTCAGTTGGAAATCAATCCCCAATGTGCTTGCTATGAAACCCTGGGCCAGTTCTGTAATATTTCAGAGCTTTGTTTTTCCCCATTTAAAATGAATAATAATAATAATAACAGCACTCACATCTCAAAGGTTGCCAAGGTTGTAAATAAAATACTGCATATAACTTGTGTGGTAAACAGTTGAGCAGCACTCACTGGGTCCTGAGACTTCTGAGAACTCCCACACTTTGGCATCTCAAAGAATTCTGGTAATTCCAGAGGCAGTTACACACAGGCATCCTTCACCTCTATGGCTCTGTCCTTCTCAAGTGTTACTCGGCTTCACTCCAATGAAAGTCAGTCATCTTGTTTCAGTTTTCATATGCATTCATAACTAAACATGGATCACATGAGGTGGTTCATCTATTTCTCTCTTCCTGGCTTCTTCTATCTGTGTTTCAATGCCTCCCTCCATGATTGGTATGGTAGTTCTAAAACTTTCTCCTTCTATTATGAAGAACAACTTCTCCTAATGTAGAAAATTAGCAGTAGCTACCCATCTGCCCATAGTCTGATGGTAGGGAGCTCACTTGATAATCCACACATTACCCATGTATTATCTCCAACACCTACAGAAAACATAATTCTAAAAATTTCTAGGCTTTTTTATTATCTCCACAATATTTATTCCATCACTCCTCATCATTTAATAGTCATGCTAATTAGGTTCTGATAAATCTTCTTATTCAAAGAGCATTTCATAGGCAACAGCTGTCAACATCACATAGAAATATAGTAGAGAAGCAATATCTCAGGCCCTGTTCCAGACGAAGGAGTTGGAGTGACTCCATTTCTCTTGCCAGTGATCTTCAAGAGTTCACACAACTCCAGCCTAAGACAATCAGACCCATAAATACCTCATCTCAAGAATCAGTTTAGAATGTGGAAAATCATAAGATTATCCAGCCAGTGATTCTTAAGATTGTGATTTGTGTTTACCAGCAAAGGCTTTCTTCCCTCACACCACCATCCCTCCAATATGTACAGGAAGCATAAAACTGTGATTACCCTATGAAACCACCCCATAGCAATGAGAGGATAAGCTTGAGGACAAGTCTAATACAGGTTGAGTATTCTGTTTGAGACTAGAAAGAAGTTTTCAATTTCAATTTTTTTTAGACTGAAATATTTGCATAGACTTTATCCAGATGAGCAGCCCTACTCTGAAAGTCTGAAATGTGAAATACTCCAAAATCCAAAGAATTTTGACTGCTGAAAACAATACTCAGAAAGTTGTAGATTTGGGTGCATTTTAGATTTCAAGTTTTGAGATTGAGGATATTGTCTGAGAGGGCATAGTGAGTGTCAGAGGAGCAAAGCATATGATCTCTGTACTCCAAAGCTCATCTGACCTTTGTAGCAGCATAACAAACAAATACAGTCTATGTTTTGAGGCCTGGTGGGGATGTTCTGGCCTACAAAGCAAATATGCTTCAAACTACTGCAAGCTAAAGAATAATTTTTATATTTTGAAAAGGTAACGGAAGCCATGAGAGCATTCTGGGAGGTTGGTAGAGTAGGAAGCACCAGGGATCTTTCTCCGTACCGGAAAATAACTGCACTGGCAGAATCCAACAACTAAATAAGTGTGGAACTCTGGAATTTCTTAAAGGTTTACAACTTCCAGGAGAAGGCTTAGAAGGTAAGTTGTTGCCAATCACAGCTCTCAGCAGTAGCAGCTACACATTTTCCACCTCTATCCCCATAGCAGCCAGCAGAATACCTGGAGCAACCTGCACACACCTTACAAGTGCCGGGGTGATCACAAATTACACTGCCCTCCAAATATTGGAAGTCTGTGCTCTGATCACTGATTGCTGCTTCCATCACAGAGGCACAGACAGAGAGTCAGATGGCTACTGTATGTCTGTGTGTTTCCCCCAACTGTTGCATGATTCTCTCTCCAGCTAAAGGCAATTCCAGAGGATTTAAAGGACCAGCACCCTTTCCTCCCTCCTTTTACATTTCCCCTTTTGGGATCCAGACATCAAGGATTAGGACATTTAAAAACAACTGCATACACAGGGAAAAGGAGAATGTGACCATGCATGCCCAGGGAAAAGTGAAGACTCAGAGAAAAAAACCTGAAAAGGCCTCAAGTTTACAACTCAGGTGGATTCTTGGCAGAGACATCCTCTAACAATCAAACAAATAGAAACAATGAACAAAATCAATAACAAAAAAAACAGCAAATTTTGGGGAAAGGGAAATCAGATTTACAGAGTTACCACATTAATATAACCAAGAGTCCAATTTTAAACCAAAAAGCAACAAAGCATACAAAGAAATAATAAAGTATGACTCAGTCAAAGGAAAAAATGAATCCATGGAAATTGCCCCTAAAGAAGACCTGATGAACTATCTCTTAGACTAAGACTTTAATAAAATAACTGTCATAAAGATGCTCAAAAAAAAGAAGAATAAAGATGTAGAGAAAGTCAAGAAAATGTTGTATGAATAAAATGGAAATGTCAATAAAGAGGTGTATAACCGAAAAAAAAAAGAAAGAAAGAAAACCTGGAACTGAAAAATACAATAATTGAAAAAAAAATTCACTAGAAGAATTCAAAGGTGGATTTGAGCCAAGAAACAATCTGTGAATATAAGGATAGGACAATGGAAATTATCGTCTGAAAAATAGACAGAAAAGAAGTTAAAGAAAAGCCAAGCCCTGTAGTACACACTGGAAAACCCAGTACTTGAAAAGCTGAGACAGGAAGATTAGTGGTTCAAGGCCAGTGTGCAGTAACTTAGTGAGACCCTGTTTCAAAATAAGAAATAAAAAGGGCTGTGATATACCTCAAAGACAAAAAAGTACCTGGGTTCAAGAAAAAAAGAAGAGGAAGGAAGGAAGGAAGGAAGGAAGGAAGGAAGGAAGGAAGGAAGGAAGGATGGATGAATGGATCAGCCAAAGGAACTTGAGAGATAGGTTTTTATATTTTAGGAATCCCAGAAGAGATAAAGGGCAGAAGTATATAAATAATAATGACTGAAAACTTCACAAATTTTGAAAGACATAAATATGTATATAAATATCCATGCAGCTCAACAAATTCCAAGCAAAATGAACTAAAAGAGACACATAAAAGATATATAATGGTCAGATCTTCAAAATACAAGAACAAAAAGATAATCTCAACAGCAGCTAGAAAAGTAACTCACAGCCGGGCGTGGTGGTGCACGCTTGTAATCCCAGCATTCGGGAGGCTGAGACCAGAGGATCCGGGTTCGCGGCCAGCCTCAGCTACCTAGTGAGGCACTCTGCAACTTAGTGAGACCCGGTTTCAAAATAAAGAATAAAAAATAGGGCTGGGAGTGTAGCTCGGAGGTAGAATGCCCCTGAGTTCAATCCCCAGTACCGCAAAAAAAAAAAAAAA
>PVLC010000945.1:0-21419 GCA_004027655.1 Graphiurus murinus | reverse complement strand
TCAGACAAATCAATGCTCACATCTTGGCTCTGCTACATGCTAATTGTGCCTTCTTCATAAAAAAAATTTACACTTTTTCAATCTTTCTTCTGAAAAAATGGAGATCAAAATAATCTTTTATAAGGTTATTTTTTTTAACTGGGGATTGAACTCAGGGGCATTCTACCACCAAGCTACACCTCCAGCCCTATTTTTTATTCTTTATTTTTTTTAAACAGGGTCTCCCTAAGTTGCAGAGGGCCTCACTAGGTAGCTGAGGCTGGCCACGAACCCGGATCCTCCGGTCTCAGCCTCCCAAATGCTGGGATTACAAGCATGTGTCATCACGTCCGGCTACTTATAAGTTTATTTTAAGAACAAAAAAGAGAGAAACACAAGCATTTGTTCATCAAATAAATATTTGCTGAGCACCTACTATGTACCAGAAAGTTTTTTAAACACTACAAGAAAAAGGGTAATGTATATAAGAATCTGACTCATGGTAGAAGTTTAATGTGAAAAGATCTCTTCTTTTTAAATTTTTATTATTACATTGTTCTTGGATGAGCAACAAATATAGTTGTTGTCATCATTCTTTTTTGTGCTTGTTTTATAGAAAATGCACGCAAAAATCTTTATAGATTACCTTCATAACCTAGCATGGATGGACTTGTTCCTATGGAGATACTAAGATGGACTTTTTCCATAATGATGTTTCAAATATTCATTATTGATATGAAAGTGAGAAGTGTGTGATCAAGATGGTTTTTCCTGGGCATAGAGGCTCCATATTGACCCCATTATAATAATAATGCACGTCTCAAATACCTCTGACATTCTTAGTATTTCAGAGATATTTGTTAGTGTGAAGCATTAACATGTCACATATGGGGATAGAGAGGTTAAACCATTTCCCCAGGGTCGCTCAATACACCAGTGACATCATTACTAACTAGACCCTGGGTTCCTGGTGCCTGGTCTTCCTGCCTCTTCTCTCCTTGAGATGGCATCCCCAGTGATGCCTGCTTGTCTTTTACTCTTATTTTAAGAAAGTACATTGAAAAAATGTAGTATTTGCATTTCCCTCCAAATCAAATTAATCAGAAAATAAAATTAAAGCACATTTATTTAGCAGAAAGCTACTCTTTCCATTAATGGGAATTTTATTAAATATAATAAAATATTTCAGGCAATTCCTTTCTTCCTGGTGCTTTTCTCTCTTTTTTTGCCTCTTCCTTTCACAGATTTATTGAAAAGCATTTTTATTAGTGCAATAATAGGCTCCGGGACATGCAATTATATTGAGATGCTGACACTTTCCTGTTAGTTGCAGCCTTTGGCCTGAGGCCAAACACTGAGCCGGAGCATCTGAGTTCCCTGCAAGCAGCCCCGGCATGCCCCTCGCATGCGTTTGTCCTCATTGCAACCTCCAATTTTTACCCACTCTTGAGAGAATTAGCTAATTTTTTCTTCCTGTTACTGTTGATCCAAATGGATACTCCCATCTTTCTTTTAGGGAAAACCGAAAATTATTTATGAAATTGCGGGGGGGGGGGTTTACACTACAGAGTCAAGGACACACACCTGATTAGAGGCTTTTGACTTCAGCTTCATATGGGTAAATATTGAGAGTTTCATTACCTTATGCATTTACAAACATGAAATGCAAATGTCTGTGCCTTTGTCATGAGTTTTTTCTTTGTAGCTTTCACCTCTGTACATTTTCTTAATTGCAAATCCTCCTCTTTTCAAGCTCTGAGTGAAAGCATTTCTGGGTAAAAGTGTCAATATCAACTGTAAATGAAATACAGATCCAAACCTCTGGACCTTTTTAAAAAAATTTTCAGGCAAAAATAAACAGAAGTATGCTTCTGAATCAATCCCCATTTTTTTGTTTAATGAAACCATAGTCAAGAAGGTAAATCTCTTTATCTGTGCTGGGTTCTGTGCCATGGTCCTTTCTGACATGCCCAACCTCCTTCTTGGAAACATTGTATGTGTTGTTAGAAAACACACATTCGAACTTTAAAAACTTTGTAAGTTAGATAAATGCACACAACTAGACTTTGCCCCCTAAAGATGTCTCTGGCCTAATGGTGAATAGAACAGTAAAAAGAGGGTTCCTGCTGCCCCTAGCCCTGGTCATCAATGCATTGATGACTTTCAACTGCCCACAGGCTCTTGAATGGTTCCAGTAAAGTGCAATGGTATTTCAGGTATCACTTCCTTAGCAGGAAAATGATGTGGTAAATAGTATTCCTTTTGATTTAAATTTGGTGTGAGGGACTCTTGAGAAAGTGGAACCTCTTGTGTCTCTTTGAACTATAGTCCCCAGCACTGATCATATGTCCCAGTCCTCTCCTGATGGATAGGAGCATCCTCCACTGAGTGGAACCACTTCAGTCTTATTGGGACAGGACTCAACACAGTGTGGCTCTCGTCAGTCTCTTTTCCTGGATCCTGACTGGGCTCCTGCTTTAATTTATCAGACCTCCTTGGAAGCAGTGTCTCACCTCAATGACGAAGATTATGTGAGCACTCTGAAATACTGATGACAACCCTGACAGAGTCCCTTGCACACTGACTGGACTACTGGACACCCTCCTTTCAGTTAGCTCAATAGCCAAGCATCAGGCAGAAGAAAAGCCCTATGTAAGCCCCTCCTTTCACTGCCCCCTAGTGATTCAACAATGTCCCTGGGCTAGTTTCAAGGCCTTACGTAGAGCAAAAGTCAGAATGATCAGTTTTTCTTGGAAAAACTGTTTCTTGGAAATCATTTTCTCGATATCTTGGAAGATATCAAGGAACAAAAATCTCTGGAATATCTGAGATTCAGAGAGGTGAGCTGGGGAGAAACTGAAGTTGTAACCAGAAGGCGTAGGAGTGATGAAGTGGCTGGTGATGCTTTACTGACCTCCAAGTTTACTCCATTTGAGCATCACAAAGACGGTATTGAGAATGAAAACTATTTGGGATACAGGAATCCTGGTTAACTTACCTATTAGGTAAGTTGAATTAGGTAAGAGGTGAATGAGGCCTCAGAACTCCTCCCCTGCCCCTCTCTCTCTAAGATGAGAGTCAAATTGCCACACTGATAGAACAAGAAAGTACAATCTACCCACTGTTTTGTCTAGCACACACATTTATTATCTGGTTCTTTCAATAAAATCATAATACCATCAGGGATATAAAATATAGGAAATCACACTCACATGTGTGCACATATATGTATGAATGGGTGTATATGATATAGGTGCTTTATGTTTATCACAGTGGGTACATTGGAACCTTTCTTATTGGTGAGTTTTTATTTTGTCATATTCTCCACTTCACAACAACATATACATATCTCTATATCTTCTCAGACATCACTCAGGTTGACCTAAATTTTGTTCCCTTTCTGACCACCCCCAAACCTGATCCCAGCTCTCCACCATGTTGTGTCTTCTATTCCTCACTCTCTTCTTTCTATCATTGGCAAATGTAACACTGCTTTTCCTCTCTCCTTTTTTCTTTTTTTTTGGGGGGGGGGGGGTTGGACCCAGGGGCGTTCTACCTCTGGGTTATACCCCTGGCCCTTTTTATTTTTACTGTGAAATAGGATCCTGCTAAGTTGCTGAGGCTGGCCTTGAGCCTGCTATCCTTCTGTCTCAGCCTTCCAAGAACTGGGATTATAGGCATGTGCCCCCACACCCAGTAGACTTTCTCCTTCTTAAACTAGTGTTTTAACCTTTTAGACATATCTATTTTACCAATTTCTTTAAATATTCTGCCAAGATGATCCGTATAGAATTCTGCTCTCATAAATCTCATTACAATTACACCTATTTTTTGTCAAATTATTTCCCTGATCTTTAAGCTGTGAAATGACATGAACAAAGACAAAATGAAAGCAAATATAACAAATGCAACCTCTTCTAAATTGTGATTTGAATAAATATGTGAATGATATTAGTTTCCATACTAACAACAGTACTAACTTTGAAGCTAGAGTCAGAGAATCATCAGGCCCATATAAATTATGAATTATACTACTTGAAGTACTCATTTCATTGGATTATGTTTATATAAAATATTGCAGGGAAGCTAGTTATGGTGGCACAAAACTGTAATCCCAGTACTAGGGAAACTGAGACAAGTGGCTGGTAGGTTTGAGGCAAACTTCAGCAACTTAGTGAGACCTGCAGCAAGTTAGTGAGGCCCTGTTTCAAAATAAAAAGGGCTGTGGGATATAGCTCAGAGGTAGAATCCTCTAGGTTCAATTCCCAGTGCCAAAAAATAAAGAAAATATCACAGGTAATTTAACATCTAGAATAAGTTGTTTCTATTATATCTAATTTTTATGATGCTTGAGGAATATATATGCTCTATGTACAGAATGAATGAAAACCTTGCCTAACTCAATACTCTCATAATTTACAAGCCACAAAGGAAGGACATATTATCCTTTTTAGATAAAATGTCATCTCCAGCAAAAATAAGGAAAATACAGTTTTCAGTACTTAGTCTACTTGACCTACCAGGTTTGAGCTGTGGAATTGTTGGCAATTTTTTTTTTTAATTCAATAAGTATCATTACTATACATTTTGAAAGGAAAGCAAGATTTTATTGATATTTTAACCGATGTTGAGTTTTTCTATAGTCTTAAAATTAGCCACTAGGACTCAAAAATAAGAAAAAGGAGGAGCTTAAAATTTTAAAGGGACTCACCAGCCCTTGGAGACAGACAACTCCCTTGAAAGTTACTAGCAGTCAGATGAGAGGATCTTACTCAATTAATTGGGAGCTATCTAACCTGAAGTCCAATCAAGAGGGGCCACCATTCAATTCTGAACCCACAAGCAAGGAAGAGGAAATGAGGCTCTTTGAAAAGTCCTATTAATGCCCTCAAAGGATCCCCTGCTGGGGACACTTAATGTAAGGCAGAGAAGCAGTGATAACTAACCAAAAACCAGATAACAGACATTTTTCCTTTTCTTTCCTCCCTCCTCCCTCCTGCTCCCAATGCAGAGGGGATAGACTCAGCATAAAGAAGAAGGCAAGACATTCAGCACAGGCAGTAAGATCTTCCCAACACACTAGCATAAGAATAGACCTTAGGCCCTTCCTCATTCCTGGTTAATCTGGCTCTGGAAAGAGGGATGGGGAAATGTTGCAAATCAGTGGATGAATTGAAGACTTAAGCTGAACTAGGTTAGATCATCCCAGAAAGTTACGGAATTTGCCTAGGGTTGTCTTAGGGTTCTACCACCCAAACAGAAAGAGTCAACAATATGCTCTAGAGCAAAATTTTAAAATGTTAGTAATCTACTTGGTTGAAATTCCTCAATAAATAAGATGGATATTTTATAGATCTAGGCATTAGCATGCATAATTTAGATTTGTATTGAATTCCTACTATATACTTTAGTTTTTAAAATACTTTTATTGGTGCATTGTAATTATACATCATAGTGAGGTTCAAAGTGATACAAACATACAGGTACACAGCTGTTGGTGTGTCTAACTCCAGATCCCACCCCTCCCCCCACCCCAAACATGTTAGCAAGATTGGTAGTGACACCTTTGTATATGGACATAGCATTGTACTTTACTTTTTAAAAAATACAATGCTTTAGAACTCAAAAGGATGAGTGTCACAGCAGCTAGCAGGATGTCTTGAGAAGGGATATTTATGAGTCACCCTGAGATAGGTACAGAGGAATCTGTAGCCACAGCAGTTGGTAACCTAGGCTCAGCTTATACCAAGCAAAGTCTAGCGGTACTTGTCTCAGTCATGTAATACAAACTTCCAAAATGTCAACTAGTACAATGAAAGGCTCATTTAATATTCTCGTCCTACAAAAACTGATAAAAATCTGCCTTTGCTGCAAGTGAAGGCATTGGTCCAAAATTTTTCTTTTGTAAATTCTAGGCCAGTGTCTCATTATAATTCAACCACAAGTTGGTTGTTAAATGAACAGAGCTACAAATCTGTTGCCCAGCACAAACATGATTACTTTGGCTATATAAATCTAACTAGTTGGATTTATAACCAATTTGTCAGCTTTGGAAAGGGTGATATCTAAAGTTAATACTGATGAAAACAAATAGTATATTTTGATTCACTTTGGTTTCAAAGAATAAGGAACCAACCTTATTTAAAAGGGGATTCCTTTATTTTCTCTCATGTTAGTAGCAGACAGCTGTGGTGTCCACAGAGCCCATAAAAGCTTCTGCTGCCAGGAACCTCATTAAAACAATGGTAGGTCAAGTAGCAAACAGTATTCAAGTACACAAATGCATCTGTCCATGGCTTCTTTCTTGAGCAAAGACTAGCAGCACATTTCTAAGATGGCACAAGTTAGATAAGCCTACATCTAAGGGTGAAAATTGATGTTCCCATCCATTTAAGGCATTTTCCTCTATAATTATATCAATACATGAAATAAAAATACAAATGTTCAAATGTAACTATATAGTGGTAATAAATTTGGGGGATACTATTTATAATTGATAAAAGTCAAGAACTTCTAAAATGGTTAGGTATAATTTCAAAAAGCTAAAAATCAATGACTGCTACATCATGCAGGAAACATGGACTGTATGAAATGGCTGATTGCTTCTCTTTTTTCTTTATTCAAATCATTTAAATTTTGCTATAAATTTATAATTTAGGTTCATAAAGCAATTTGTTTTATTTATTTTGGGTGTCTTTTGTCTTTATTTAGAGGAGATAGAAGCATGATATAAGCAATGTAACTCCATTTTTCCCCAAAATAACAAAACAAACCATTTTTCATCTACAGCATTCCAAGAATATTAAACTTAGAGTTAACTCATCCTATGCAACGTCACTCATAGATTTTGTAGCAGATGACATTGTGGCTGTCTAAGTATTCTAATGATTCATGATATGAGCCAAATTTAGCTACAGTTCAGCTTTTCACTGTGCAGATGCTTTATTTTGAATTAATCAAAAATAAAAGTAAAATCTGTTATCTTGACCTGAGCAGACACAGATAATTTACAAAGTTCAAAAATATAATTTTAATATATTATATATTTATTATATTTTAATATATTTATATATATTTATATATAATTTAATATATTAAATTTAATTATATATATAATTAAATATATATATATATTTAACCCTCATGTACATTCAGGCTAAAATATATAAAAAAGTTGGAAAAGTATGCCCAAAATTGTTTCATTTACCTGTTTTGCTTAAACTTGTAAATAACAAAACATATGAGAAAGTCCAAACTCATAAGGTTTCTATTTCGATATTTAAGGAAAGCAAAGGCTCCACATTCTTTATTATCTACTCAAAATTCCATTCCACATTTCACAGGAGAGAAAAGGGAGGGAGGGACGGAAGGAAGGAAGGAAGGAAGGAAGGAAGGAAGGAAGGAAGGGAGGGAGGGAGGGAGGGAAGGGAGGAAGCTGAAGTCTTATTCGTAAAGTCTAGCACAAACTAATAAATTACTTAATGCAGTGTTGCTGAGAGTAAATAGGTAGGGAAAGAGGAAGAGCTACTGTTCAAAACTTAGAGTCCTTACAAAGAAATTTATATTCTTCATCAACAAATATTTATAAGGTGCCTTCAATGTGCCAGACACTGGTCTAGAAGCTGGCAGAGCACAATGAACCACGTAAATAAAATTTGTCACAGTGGAGCTTACATCATCATGGAAGAGGTAGATAATTAACTATATAAAGCAGTATGTAGATAGTAATAAAAGGAAAAATAAGCAAGATGTGGTGATAGAGAGATGTGGGTGGAAAGACTTTTGTGATGGATGGGTCCGGGAAAGCTTCTTTTAAAAGGTGATGAGTTTGCAGAGATCCGGAATGGGGCAGGGTGGGGGGAGAAAGACTCTGGGGGAAGATCATACCTGAAGGAAGAAAGAAGAGAACCATATAGGGATTTTCTCCTGATGCTCATGTTTCCTGACTCATGTGCCAGACATTTCTAGGGTTTGTTTTTGTTTTTGTTTTTCATAATGAGATATAGAATGATATGAATATACTTGCACAAACACTTGGTGTGTTTCCCTCCGGATCCCGCTCCACTCCCTTCCCTTCCCCACACATATCATTGAGATTTGTATAGATAATTTCATATACGTACATAGCATTATTCAAACTGTTACCTTCATTATGTCGTATCCACCTTCTCCCTCCCCTTAATCCACTACACTGCTCCATTGGAGTCTCCACTCCTTTACCTGAGGTCTCTTTTGTTACCCAATTTCTCTCTGTCTTCCATATACGAGACACAACATGCAACAACTCACTTTCTGAGATGGACTAGTTTTTTTTTTTTTTTTTATGATACTTCTTATTAAAAATAACTGTTTTCTGTGCACTGAAAATCTTCTTTTTAAAACTATGTATTTACAGGCTGAAAAGGACCTTGGAGACAAAGCAGTCTTTCATTTTACAGATGTGGAAAAGGAGTCCAGAAAGGCTACCCAATTTTGCTACTATCACATAACTAGTTACTAGTAGAACCAGGAGCAAGTGTAAATTTAGCCCAACACACTGTACAATCTATCTCGCATCCTGGTTATTTGTATTCATCTCATTTTCCATACTAGACTTTCCATACTAGACTAGAGTTCCTTAGGAACATCTCCTCATCAGGATCTAGTTTAGTGTCTTAAATATAATTGGTAGTCAACATATGTTTCATAAATGAACTCTTCTATGTCAATCATTTTCCAAAATTCTCCAGATTTATTTAAATCCTATACAAGTGTGTGTGTATGTGTATGTGTGCATGTGCGTGTGCGTGTGTGTGTGTGTGTGTGTGTGTGTGTGTGTTACTAGGGATTGACTTCAGGGGTATTCTACATCTGAGCTATACCCACAGCCTGATTTTATTTATTTATTTATTTATTTATTTATTTATTTATTTATTGAAACAGCATCTCGCTACATTGCTGAGGATGGTCTCAAACCTGAGATTCACCTGTCTCAGTCTCCCAAGTACAGGGATTACAAGTATGCACCACCACACCTGACCAAATCCTATACAATTGCTTTGGTAAAGTTTCTCCATGTCTCCTAATAGAATTCTTCAATAAATTGGCAGGAGTGTCCTTCACTTCCTATTCTAGTGCTGATAGATTTAAGCATGGTTCTTGCCAAATAGTTGCCGATCCAAATTAGAAAGGAAGACAGAATATAAACACAAAGGAATCTAGCAACATGCTCATTTCATGCCTGGGTTGTCCCACTAAGATATACATAATTTTGATGGAAAGCATTTGAGGAAGAATTTTTATGTTTACTGTAGAGACCTGCACACATTGTCAACATGAAATAAGTAATCAATATTGATAACAGCCAAACTTTAAGCAATGTGCTTTCAATAAAATACATTTGTCTCTGTTGATTTGGTACATATGCTATTTATAAACATTTTCTTACCTACAATTTTAGGCTTACTATATTGTTACACATGCAACATGTACAAACCCAAACTAAAGCCACAAAGGCTATTATATTTGTTCTATATAATTTGTCAATAACAACAAGGCACAATTATACAGCATGGGAATATGTAACTGGGGTAGTTGACAGTACTTAAAGTAAATTCTTCCTAAATTTATTCTTCTTTTGCACAAACAGTATAAAAAAAGAATTAAATTCTTGCAGAAAGACGGCAGTAAAAAAAAAAAAAATTGACCTGGCTTTCCATGCCCAAGTTCCCAGTGTTTTTCAGAGCATAAGTTAAATGTCTCAGCTTTTCCACCGTGCAATTCAGAGAATGTGGGAACAGAATGCAAAGGCAACTCAGCTGGAAAATATCTCAGATGAAATATTTTTGTCAAGCACTTTTCTCATGTGAATTTGCCTCTAGTTTGGTATCTACCAGTCACCAGAGCATGGCATTCACTTTACATCATGTCTTGAAGACTTTTTTTTTTTTGTCAACAAACTGCTACATAAGCCAGTAGAGCAAGAGCAAAAACAAAGCAGCCATGTTTCACAGGAGCTGTATCTCTTCTGAGGTCAATAGACAAGAGTCAAGTTTTAATATCCTCAAAGGTCCTTTCCTGCGATAAAGTGGCAATAAGGAACACTCCTTAAGGCTCTCTGCCTTGTTTGCACTCTTCAAAAAGTCAGATTTATGATTACTCATAAAGATTCATTTCTATTTTTTAAAGATGCACATCAAGTTTGATAGCTTTCTATTCAGATTGAATAATAACAAACTGAATATTAAAAGCATACTTTTCCCCAGATGTGCTGATGTCTCAATAGATCTTTTTTTTTTTTTTTTTTTTATCGAGAAAAACAAGGCACATACAACTGCTTATCAGATTTACAGCTTGTACAATTGATGTCCTGGACAAAACAGCAGCTTATCCAGTAGGTATCATCTGATTAAAAATATTTCACTTGCATGGAAAAAAAGGAAAGTCAGGAAGGTCATATGTGACAGCTAGAAAAACAATCACCCTATAACTTAACTCCTTAAAGGATGACATAAAAGTCACCTTGACCCCATTAAAAGTTCATATTCCTGAGCAGTGGTTCTCAATTGCTCTCAGATTTAATTGTTCTGGGATAGGGGCCAGGCATCAGGATCCTTAAGTTCTACAGGTGATTCTAATGTGCAGCAAGAGTGTTCAATGTGTTCTACAAGAAAAACTAAAATGGGAAACAAGATGTAATTCCAAATAATTTCTCAGAATACAGCAATAAACCAAAAGGGGAAGTAATAAAATAGCCTTAAAAATCTAACCCTGAAGCCGGGCGTAGTGGCGCACGCTTGTAATCCCAGCATTTGGGAGGCTGAGATCGGAGGATCCGGGTTCGAGGCCAGCCTCAGCTACCTAGTGAAGCACTCCACAACTTAGCGAGACCCGGTTTCAAAATAAAGAATAAGCCGGGCGTGGTGGCGCATGCTTGTAATCCCAGCATTCGGGAGGCTGAGACTGGAGGATCCCGGTTCGCGGCCAGCCTCAGCTACCTAGTGAGGCACTCCGCAACTTAGTGAGACTTGGTTTCAAAATAAAGAATAAAAAATAGGGCTGGGGGTATAGCTCGGAGGTAGAATGCCCCTGAGTTCAATCCCCAGTACCGCAAAAAAAAAAAAAAAAAATCAAAATAAAGAATAAAAAATAGGGCTGGGGGTGTAGCTTGGAGGTAGAATGCCCCTGAGTTCAATCCCCAGTACCAAAAAAAAAAAAATCTAACCCTGATCATCCAAACGGCCTTTTAAGTTTAACATTGACCTATGTATACCAGTAGTAGAGTGCTTGCCTACCAAGGCTATGGGTCGAAACCCCAGCACTGCAAAACTGCAAAGTGCACACACACACACACACACACACACACACACACACACACATACACACCAGTAACTATCCATGTCTCTGTAGAGGTAAATCTTCCAAAGTTCTGCTATTCCCTTCCCCTTGCCCTCCAGCTCTACCACAATCTTAAAAACCTCCCTCCAATGGAGTCTAAGGTATGTTTTTCTTTCATGTTATTCTGGCTGGAATGAATCTGGCTCCAAAAATAAGAGATTATGCAGGACACAGAGGAGACAATCTTGGCATGTTTGTTTGCTGAAATGATGTTGATACTTCCCTAAAAAAAATATCCCTAGGATATTGGTCTACATAAAGGAGAGGTCATCTCTACTGGAAATTTGTTAGGTTTTTTAAAAATTAATTGCAATAATGGAATCCTTTGTTCAATGATACAGAATTTCACATTCTAGTAATAGTAACCAAGCTTCTAGGATGCTCAAGGAAAAGAATGAGTTAATCAAGATATAGTCATTAGACCTTTGCTTCTGATACTAATGAACCTAGATTTTCTCTCTGCACTAACAAAAAGAAAGAGAAAAAGTAAAGCAGCCTGGATCAGGATGAAATCCTTTAAACCCCATTTTAGAGTCTGTAAACAATTCCATTTTAATTTAGTAGAAAACACATCTGTCCACTGTTATCCTTATTCCACAAAAAATAAGAATATTGTCCCTTTTCTTATCACTTTTAGAAATAAGCTAGAACCAAATGTACTTTCCAAACAAAGATAACTAGCATTAAACTCAAACGACAAAGGAAGAGAGGTATTAACCTTAGTGTTTGTCAATTTCTGTGCAGTAAATATTCCTATCTTGGCAGAGTTCTTGCTACCAACATTATTTGAAACAGCTAGCAAAATTCCTGAAGATATAACAAGGTCAGTTTGCATATGAGGCCTCACTGATTATACAGATCAATCATTAAAATAAAACAAGACTTCTTCTGCTCACCCCTCCTCCAGAAGAAAAAAGAAAGAATACATGTATTTTCTTTTGGAGCCAGTACTTTAGAAAAGTATTCATGGTATGTAATCAAAAGCTCTCTTATGATTTCTATCTTCCTCTGTCCTTCAAGCCTCACCACAGAGGGAAGTTTTACCCCTCCTATTAGATTAAGGCAGATAGGTTTTCTGGTCTCTCCTCAGTAATAGAAATCCCTATTTCTACAGGTTCACTTTAACCCTTTATTCAGAAAGTATAATATGGAATCAGTATATTAGCTAACACTTCAATATTCCCTAGCAGAGGCTGGCTGCAGATAAATGGGCCACCTGCTTCAGAAATTGGAACTCATGTATTTCTTTTCCTTCTCTTTCTCATTTTATTTTTCTTTCTCCCTTACTTGGTAGACACTTACCTTTACCCTTCTAGGAGTGAGTGTGTAAAGGAAGAGAGGAGGGGTAAGAGACAGAAAAGCTCCTGATTGAACTATCGTAAAAAGATCCTGTGTTCTTCAGGCCTGGAAGACAATTTCATGGACTCATCTTCTCATGCTTGTCTAGATTCCATAGAGACTTTTATGCTGAGTATGACCTCCAACTTCAATTCCCTTGACCACAGCAGTGTCTCACCTATGGCCTAGCTGGTCCCAATCCTTCTGCTGCTCTGACCTCTGCAGTCTAGCCCTTAGCTACTTACACTGGGGTTCCCAGAAAAGTTCCACCATCTTCTTTTGCAGGGTGCCATGCTTAAATGACTCCAGGCTAACATTCCTACTGAATTTTCCCCATAGCTACAATTCATGCACCTTTGGTCCTCTAACAGAGGTACATATAAAAACTTTCCCAGATGCGGCCCTTTTTCATTAAAGGACATCTTAACACATTCAGGTATGAAGCAAACATCAGTTAATTCTGTTCTGCAGTTGTAAGAAATGCACATCAAGTTCTCTGAACTTCTGAACTCCTGAACTGCTCTCAGAAGCTTGAGGTAAAGACGTCACTCTCTCCCATGTTACCCAGCAGTCCCACAATCCCTTAGCACTCAGAGTTCTCTCCAAGAACTCTCTTCAAACTTGGTACCCAACATGGGTTTCGGAATCATCTCTTTGACTCCTAAGTGAGGAATCAACCTCCTAAATCATTCTTGAATGTAGTCCCCAGTGTCTTCATGCCTTAGCCTAAACTGGGAGGATGTGCCCTGTTTAACATGCTGTTTCACATAGCAGAGTGCAATTGCCTCCGACCGAAGAGCATCTCTGTCACAAGTTGTATGTGATTGTATTGATCACAGGTTGTCTGTAGATTGTATTTATCAAAACTTCCCATCAAATGTGGGAATGTACTTCTCAAAAATCTGCATTTACTGTACACTAACTCATTCTGTATCTTTTTTATCTGCCAATTACTTTTTGTCACGCACTCGTATCATATATAAAATCTTCCAAGTACTTAATTATGTTTTGTTTTAATATTTAATTCAGGTGTCCATCCTGGCTTTCTTAATCTTATCATGGTTCCCTTCTAACCTAGATAATGCCGTTCACTAATATTCCTCACCTCTGCCCATTCTGAGCAAGATGGAGCAAAAAGTAGATATTGTTTCCTCTCTGCCTCTTAATTCAGAAAAATTGCTCATCTCGTTGCAAGTAGTGATCTTCACTCATCCAGTTGTCTTTCACAAATAGAGCAAAGCAGAATCTGCTACTAAGTTAAACAAAAAGCAGAAATCAGAATGTCAAATTATAATTGGCATATCCCAGACATAATCAATATTGCCTTTTGCAAGTTCCTCCCACAGCTAAAGCAAACCCCAGTTAGCGCTGGCCAAATCTTGACTAATTTGGCTTCAAGTTATTACCATACTTAATATCTTTGAATCAACACTGATGACTAAGATAAAGTGAACTACAAGAAATGATCAGTTTTCAATGCAAAAACTTTTTTACTTGTGCCAACTATTACTGGTGCACCTGTTTTATGTTCAGAATGGGAAGAGAATCAAAAAAGATGTGGCCAATTTTGAAAGAGAAGCAATGTTTTCAAAGTCTCAAAATAGCTCAAATACATAGCATTGCTTCTACTACTTTTTTAAACTCCATGGCTTATTAAGTGTATGCGCAATGTGGGCAAGCAAATAAAGAAAATGACCTACTCGCCTTCCTCCTCACTCTCCCAGGTTCCAATTTCTTGTACAAGAATTGTTGGTATTGCATCAAGTAGAGGCAGAGAGAACCCAGCAATTCAGGGAGTTCTCATGGGGTGCATACAAAGAAGGAATTAGAGGATTTCTCAAAATTTCTGATATATTTGCAAGGGGCTCTAGAAATCGTCTATTTCAATAGCTTTTTTTTTTTTTTTTTTTTAAGATGGAGGCCTCCACGTAGATTGCACTGGATAAGCTGATAACATAGTACAATAAAGTCTCTCTGATATGAATCTGAGTAAACTGAGAAGAAGTTCATACTTCATATTAACCAGGGTCAGATTATTCTAAAGTTTTAGCTTTAGATCCATGAGAGGGCTCAATAATAAATGATAAGCAGGTATTTTAAAAAGATTTTCCATGCAAACAAACCAGTATAATGTTCCTGGGGAGCCCACACTATTAAAGTAGAAATATGGAGAATCATGTTCCAGATTCATTCCTTCAACCAATGTTGTGAGAGCTACTAGTCTTCCCTGAGGATCAGGACAAAACATGGACTTAGATGCATAGGTGAAGACTGTGGCCCACACCTGTGCAGACCAAGTATAGCCTAGGAGTGTTGAGGGGAGTGGTGCCAAGAATCAACCATTTAAGTGATGGGCACACTGCAGAGATGAAGGATGATTCAAAACTCAGGATTAATACTAGCAAGGAAAAAAATCTCAGGGTTTTAATATAAATAGCGAAGACTCAAACTAAGTCCAAGATCCTAAGTGTGTTCCCAAAAAAGGTAGGCTGAAAAGTGACTCGAAAACTGAATAAGTAAGCATGTATACCCAAAGAAGTTTCTAAGAACTAACTACCAGAATCAGAGAAAGTACTAATGTAGCAATTCATTGGAGGGTGAATGTATGGGGATTTTTCTGTTGATCAAAATTTTCATTTCATTTAATCTCTAAGGGTGACAGTTTCTTTAATTGATACAATGCCATTTTAAATAATACACCAAGATTTTTCTAAAACTATCAGAGGTTATTTTTTAAAAACTTACTAGATCACAATGTTTATGACAATTGATTAATCAACTTGATTTCAAATCAATTCAATCCAATTTAATGCAAAAAAATTTTTTTAACTATCTGAGACAAGGTAACCAGGATATAAGGGTGAACAAAACACAGACCTCGTCCTCATAGAATATGTAGTATGACAGTGAAAATACCCACTGAGCAATTAAAAGTGTGGTGAGCATTAGGGAGTGAAATGCTATGGGAGTCTACTACAAGAGGAATTCAATCATATCTAGAATCAGGAAAAGTCTCCTTGGCAAAGGAGTACGTAAACTGAGATTTGAAGGGTGGATAGAAATTAGACAGGTAGAAATTTGAAAATGTGGGGGTATGGTTGTTTTGGGCTATCACCAAGGCAGAGGAGGTTTAACTGGTATTCTCAGAAATGAATCACCCAACCAATCCAACTAATTGTGGGAAATGACATCACTGCTGTTTTAAGCCATTCTGTTTCGTGGTATTTTGTTGTATAGCTTCCACTTGACCTAGGAAAGAAATAAAAAAGCTGGAAATACTATTCTGATCAAGCTAAGACACTACTGGCATCTGAGCTCTTTTTTTTTTTTTTTTTAATGCTTTCACAGACTCAAACTATGAGTACCTAAAATCAAATCAGGCAAGAACTGTGGAAAGTAACCAAAAATTGTATTTTCTTGTGTTTGGAAGTTTACCTACAGTTGTTTTTCATTCTGGAAAACCACTTCATTGAAAGCAACACCACTCATGATATTTAGGCTCTGGTATAACATACATGCGTCCGTTTGCATTTATAGCCACAGGAATTCTTCAAACAGGGACATGTATCCAACTATCTCATTATGTCTTCTACTGCTGCTTTGCCAGAATGTAGTGATATGAAAATACATATAGTATTGTATATGTATAGGATATGGAAATACATTCATTTTAATATTAATCTTTCATTTTACCTTCCTATAACATGGACCTTTGTTGATTTTATGTTGTCTAGGGAGTTTATTTCAATAACGTAATGTAACATTACCAAATACATTAGAAGAAGAGAATTTTGTCTCAACAAAGAATAAGTCACCATTCTGATGGAAAAACAATAGCCACAGTAGCCCATCAAATTCTTAAAAGCATTTTAAATGTTTGCATTTTTTAAAAAGGATACTATCTTTGCATATAAGTGGTCATTTCCCCATTCTTATACAATTCTGCTTGAAGTATGAGTTAAAATTTGTGAGATTCATAGCCCGTTGTAGTGCCTTTCGTTACTGGGTGTCACATGTCTAATACATTGAATAAATTCTTCAATACTTCATCTCTTTTTTCCCCCAACCCAAGGGCTGAATCTCATGTATAAGGCATCTTTATCACTAGTGAACACCAACCTTTTTCAACCAGGGTTTCAATCAATTATTCTACAGAATATCAAGATTATAGATATTGTGCTCTTAGAACTTGAACGAGAATCAACAGTATAGAACTGTACTCTGCCCACATGAGATTCTCGGGAAAGGGGCAGGTAGGTCTCAAGCAGTTAGTGTCAGCAGTTAAGGAGGAAGTAAAAACAATGTAAAAGCAATGGGCTCATGTCATCAGCAGACAGATAGATAAAAAAGTGCTGGAGCCCATGTTTCCAGTATGGGCCAGGAAGAACCTTGGTCTTCAGATCGGGGGAGCTGGTTGGGAGGGGAGAAAGGCAAGGATGTAACAATAAAAGAGCGGCTAAAAATGATACTAGGATTGAGAATGGTGAGATTTTCATAGCTGTTGGATAGGAGAAAGACATTTTCCTAAACTTTTGAAAAGAAAAGTCAGGGATTAGGCAGTAGAACAAATATGAGAATTCAAGTCACAATGAATGAAAACAGTCTGTCTTTACACCCCTCCTCTTTCTTTGTCCTTTCTCTCTCAGAGCAGTGTGTGTGTGTGTGTGTGTGTGTGTGTGTGTGTGTGTGTGTGTGAGTGTGTGTATGTGTGTGTGTGTGTGTGTGTGTGTGTTGCTGAGGATTGAACCCAAGGGTGTTCTCCCTCTGAGCTATACCCCCAGCCCTCTTTATTTTTAATTTTTGAAACAGAGTCTCACTAAATTTCTGAAGAGACTAGCCTCAAATCTGCAATCCTCTTGTCTCAGCCTCTCCAGCATAGGGATTGCAGATGTGTGTCACCGTACCTGGCCATAACCTGGCTATTATAAATTTTGCTGTGATAAACACTGGTACAGATATATCTCTAAAGTATGCCAACTTTAATTCTTTTGGAGAAATACTGAGGGTTGGTATTGCTAGGTCATATGGTAGTTCTACATTTTGTTTTTTGAGTAACTTCCATCCCAATTTCCAGAGCATGCATTCCCACCAACAATGTCCTTTTTCCCCACATCCTCATCAGCATTTATTGTTATTTGTATTGTTGATGATTTTCGACTGGCTATTTTTTAAACAAGTGTTTTCAAAACCATTTCTAGTATGTTTTTATTAACCCCATGCACATTATTTATTTAAAGGACATTAATTAAACAATTAGAAGGATATCATTTCATATTCTATGAGGCATTAAAGTTTACCAGGTATTTTCATACCATAGCATTGATAATCACTGCACTTCTATAAGGTATTGAGAGAAGTTATATTTTTTAACTCTAAAGTTATAGATAAAATTCGGGTTCAGAATATGTGACATTCATATCATTTGTATAGTTATGATTGGCAGAGTCAATACTGGGGGCAGGTTCTTCCAATTCCAAGTTTAGTATGTTTCCCTTACACCACAGGGCTTCTTTAGTTAGAACAACCAACCAAAGAGATCACAATGGTTTAGAACTATGGGTAAAGAGAAACTGAAGTATTTAGACCTTGTGCTTTATTATTTATAATATGGAAATCTAAAATAAGCAAGACAGTTGTCCACTCTTTTTTTTTTTTAACGTGAAGAGGTACTTTGCACTCTAGAGACCTATTTGCAGGAATTGAAATGAGAAAACAGAAGCAATGCTACTACCCAAAGAATATAGAAAATATTAACTGTAGAGGAAAGTCAGATGTTCTGTTCATTTCATGCCACAACATAACTAGACATATTCTGAGTAGTCCACTCTAAAATAAGATTTCAGTTTTTGAAGTATGACCCAGTGTTAATAACCTGGGTATCTTAATCCCTTGCAACTTTCTTAGACCCATTTCCCCTACACTTAATATGTGTATATGTTTATTTGTTTTATTAATCTCATTTGCAAGATGGTGAGTAGAACATTCTACTCAGCCATAAAAAGAACAAAATTATTTCTTTTGCAAGAAAATGGATAGAACTAGAGAATATTATGCTAAGTGAGATTAGCCAGTCACAAAAAAATGAAAGCTCATAGGTTTTCTCTCATTATGTGTAAGCTGGGGAGGAATTGAGATACAAAGACTCCAGATAAAAAAAAAGGGGGAACCCCCAGTGGAGTGATGGAGGAGTCTAGGGAAGAGAGGTAGGGGTTTTTTGTGGGTGAAGAGACTTAATGAAGGAAATACCTCAATTGACATTATACATACACAAAATTATCAATGATAATCTCCAATTCATGTACATAGAAGGAGAGAGAGTGGGGTGAGATCCAGAGGAAGCTCACCAAGAACTGTGTGCATGTATTTCTCTATCACTCTGAACTTCATTATAATGGATGATTACGATGGACAAAAAAAAGCATATCTTTTTTTTTTTTTTTTTCGATATTGGGGATTGAGCTCAGGGGCATTCTACCTCCGAGCTATACCCCCAGCCCTATTTTTTATTCTTTATTTTGAAACCGAGTCTCACTAAGTTGCGGAGTGCCTCACTAGGTAGCTGAGGCTGGCCGCGAACCCGGATCCTCCGGTCTCAGCCTCCCGAATGCTGGGATTACAAGCGTGCTCCACCACGCCCGGCTATATCTTTTTTTAAAAAAAAAAAAAAAAAAGAAACTTCAGTGCCCTCCCCCATGCCTGAAATATCCTCAAAGATCTCTGTAGCAGTATTGTTCTCCTGTACACTCAGGTAACACATGAGAAATGTAGCCCATTTTTTACATCAATTCTTCCCCAAAGTACCATAGTAAAAGGCACTACTGGATTAGAGGCAGTGTGTCAAATAAATTTTAACTACAGTTAAGTGTCATGTGTCTGAAGATGGATGGGAAAACAAGGAAGCATTATACATTCCAAAAGACTGAAACCGTATTCCAGAGTCTTCCTGTTCCACGGCTTTGCCATCCCCATAAGCACAGATGATTTCCCTTCTGGCCATCCTGCATCACCTCTCCCATCCTGCCTTCCAGCTCCTGGCTTCTCCTCTATCACTTCCACTCTATGCCCTCCTTCTTGGGAAGCATTGAAAAAACACTTCTCCAGCAGTAGACTCACCTCCAATGTTTCCTGTGGCCACCTTTTCACACTCAGATTGCTCAATTACTTGCTTCACTAAGAAGAAAAATTCTCTCCCAAAGAAGAAGTGTGGTTAAAACTTGGAGAATAACCAAATTTTTTTCTATCATAAAAAACCTAATTTTTTTTCTTAGAAATTCCAGAATGTCTACTACAAATGTATTTTACTCCTCAAAATGCCCATTTGATATAAATTATTATTTGAATTGATTTTTCATCAAATATAATCAATATAACCAAATGCAGTGGCAAATGCCTGTAACCCCAGTACTTGGGAGGCTGAGACAGATCACAGCTTTAAAGCCAGCCTCACCAACTTAGCAACACCCTCAGCAACCTAGTGAGACCTTTTTTTAAAGTAAAAAATAAAATGGATCTGGGAATGTAGCTCAGAAGTAGACCAACCCTGTGTTCAATTCCCAATATAAGTAAATGAATACTCTGAATGTATTCACAGAGAATTGAGACAAATATACAGAAGTGACAGGAAAGTCATATTTTTTCTTAAAAAAAAAAGAAAAATGAATCTATGTGAAGTCTCATGAGCCAGATGTCCAAAATTCAAATTAATTTATAAAAAAAGGTACTCATGGGTCAGAGTTCGGATAGAGAATCATGTACTGTGTGAAAAGGCGGCTCCAAGTGTCTCAGGTGTCTTCCAGCCCTCAGTCTATCCACCTGGTCTCAGTGCTCATGGCATGGGGCTCTTCATTTGCCGTCCTGCCTCGGTTTACATTATAGCTTTATTGTTTGGCTTCAACTTTTTATGTCTAAATATTTACACTTAATATTCAAATAATGACATTAAATCACATTTTAAATTCCAATAATAACAACATTTAAGGAGTTATTCACACCTGTAATCTGTTTTATTGGCTTGTATAAGTCTATACAACCGAGACTTAGTAATATTGATTATTAATATAGTGACTTTGATAGGAAACATTTGGGTCTAAATATAATCTTATCTAATTTGATTTGTGGATGATAATTACATATATAGAGAAAAAAAGAAAGTTGGCCTTCAAACATTCAGGTAGTTCTACATTTTGTTTTTTGAGTAACTTCCATCCCAATTTCCAGAGCATGCATTCCCACCAACAGTGTCCTTTTTCCCCACAGCTGATTCACACATGGTAATAAATAAGCTGAGTGCGGTGGTACATGCCTGTAATCCCAGTGCTTAGGAGATTTTGACAGACGGATCATGGGTTTGTGGCCAGCATTAACACTTAGCATGACCCTGTTTCAAATAAAAAATAAAATAGGACTGGGAGACAGTACCAAAAATAATAAATAAATAAACAAATAAATAACAAGCTCTGTATAGGAATTTTTTATCTGAGAATTCATGATATTGTGCACCAGGTACAATTGTGCATTCTTCTTGCATTATATTTTTAAGTCACTAATCCTTCATAATGCAAGCAGAAACCAAAGCTTGCCTTGATTACATGTTTGATTAATAGGTCTGCATAACTCAACAGTGCACATTCTTAACCACCATAAGCCTTAGCTTCACAAAGATTCCCGAGGCAGGAACAGGGATTATGTGAGTGCTTATCAAGACAAGTAATATTTGTTCTGGATCA
>PVLC010000944.1:147252-166615 GCA_004027655.1 Graphiurus murinus | reverse complement strand
CATGATGTACTTATAAGATCACATCAAAGTCAATCACTAAACTGACCAGGAGATAGGGGGAGGGTGGGTGGGAATTGGGGAAGGGTTAATGAGAAATATGTGCATGGATGTCTTTACCTGTACTAGTTTGTACCCAACAAAAATGTGTAATTAACCCTGTTGTACCCAAGAAATGTACAAAATTCCATGCTAAAAAATTAAAAAAAGAAATAAAAAATTTAAAAAAAAAAAAAAAAAAGAAAATGTTCTCAAATACAAAATAGAATATAAAAATAATAACTACTATCAAAAAGAATACTAAATCTTGAAAAATAGCCCAAAAGACTAGAAATGAATAGTCACCAACATTTAAAATCCAGCAGCAAGCCGGGCGTGGTGGCGCACACTTGTAATCCCAGCATTCGGGAGGCTGAGACCAGAGGATCTGGGTTCGCGGCCAGCCTCAGCTACCTAGTGAGGCACTCAGCAACTTAGTGAGACTTGGTTTCAAAATAAAGAATAAAAAATAGGGCTGGGGGTGTAGCTCAGAGGTAGAATACCCCTGAGTTCAATCCCCAGCACCGCAAAAAAAATAAAATAAAATCCAGCAGCAATGTTAAAACATGCAATAAGACAAAGAATTTGTAGATTCAGAGCTACAATTGAAGAGATTACCCAAGATTCATTTTAGAGAGTTAGAGATGGAAAACATAAAAAGGTTTTAAATTTTGAAGACTAGAAGAAAAATATTTATCATATCTACTTGCTGTTTAGAAAATCGAGCAAATGCTGGCTGTGGCGGATTGTATGCAGACCCAGTCCTCTAATGAAAGCCTGGCTTCCTATGGCCACACCACATTACAGTGTTCCTTTGCTGCCCCCTCAAGAGGTGAGTCTCTTTCCAAATGCCTTGAATGCATCCTGGCCTCCTGTATTGCTTTGATCACTTTAGCAAAAAGTGACGTTTTGTGAATTCCAAAGTAGCTTCTGCTCCAAACCCGCTAAATCACTACCCTGAGACTTCAAGGTAAAGAACTTCATCTGAGGCCCTGTGTTTGGGAAGCCATGTGGAGGACAACCAAAAACATCCGCCAACTCTATAAGATCATTTTATCTGTTCACACCCACGCAGCCTCTTAAATGATTGCAAATACACGAGTGACTCAGGAGAAGGGTCATTTAGCTGATCCCAGGCCAAATGTTGACCATATAGAGACATTAGCTAATGAACAATTGTTTGCAAACCAAAAAGGTGTAGGGTGAGAGGTTACTTAGCAATAGATAACAGATTTATTTGTTGATATTCTTTTTTTTTTTTTTTTTTTTTTTTGCAGTACTGGGGATGGAACCCAGGGGCATTCTACCTCCGAGCTACACCTCCAGCCCTATTTTTTTTATTCTTTATTTTGAAACCGAGTCTCACTAAGTTGCGGAGTGCCTCACTAAGCAGCTGAAGCTGGCCGCGAACCCGGATCCTCCGGTCTCAGCCTCCCGAATGCTGGGATTACAAGCGTGCGCCACCACGCCTGGCTCATTTGTTGATATTCTAAAACTGATGCAGGTCTCCTAATTTATAGTCAAAATTAGGTAGGAAAAAAATTAAAAGAAGTGAACTAGACACACTAAAAGTCAAAAATACATCCAGGTTTTATGGGACTGTAAATTTTGAGGTCGCCTTTTCAAACAATACAAACTTATAACTACAGAATTAAGAATTTAGAATGAGAAAAATTATAAATTTTTAAAAGGCTATGATAAATGTTATAAGCATCACACAATGCAGAAATAGCATTATGGCTAGCAATTAATGGTTACATACATATATTTGGCAACTTCATAGATAATTTCACATATGACAATAGTTTTATAATAGTTTCAGTGACAATATCAAATTGATAGTTTAGCCTTTCCTTTAACTCGGGGTTTATCCACTTCAACGCTAATGCCATTTTAGGCTAGATAATTCTTGGTTGTAGGGGGCTGCCCTTTATAAAGTAGGGTAACAGCATCCCTCAACTCTAACTACTAGATGCCATTTGTAACAACTAAAAATATACCTGGCCGCTGTCAAATGTCTCCAGGTGGGCATGAAGATAACCGGTGCTTGGATAAAAACCATTCCTTTAGAATTATTGATCATAGCATTCATTTTTCATTGATTGCAGCTTGAATAAACACTTCACTTCACACACAAACATATTTACTTTATTTAGTATAATTACATGTTTGGACAAAACAGACACAAGAATTGGTTTAAGTGGATTCCCATTTTTAAAACACATTACTGTATAAATGAATTATGAAGTATAATCCTCTTAGTGAATGAATTCTAATTTTTGCTAATATTGTTGAAAATCAGATTTTCTGTTTGCAATTTCATGTACTTGATTCTTAGAAAAATTTCCCTTCTGATTCCATTTATTTCAACATGTTCTCCTCTCTATCCTGGAGCTGCTTTAGCACCAGGTGACAGATAACACTTTGGCATCCCAATATAACCTCAAGACATGCACCTGAACATCTTATTTTTAATTATCATAATTATTAGCACTTAAGACTTATACAAATTAATGGGTTTCATTGTGACATTCCTATACATGCATAATGTGGGTGGCCAATAAATATAGAAAAATAATGTTCAACACATTTGACTATCAGGGCAAAGAAAGCCAATACTAAATGTCACACCTTAATTTTGAATGAGGCATCTCAGGAAGTTAGAGAAGTTCACTTAGAGACCAGTCTACATCAGGATGGGTTGCATTTACATTTAGATAAGGGACTGCTGAATTATACATACAAATGACTAACTCTGTTAGTCAGTTTTCCATCACTGTGACAAAATGCCTGAGAAGACGACTTAGAGGAGGAAAGGTCTATTTTGGCTCATGGTTTCGGAGATTTCAGTCCATGATCAGCTGGCTCCATTGCTTTAGGCCTGAAGTGAGGTAGAATGTCATGGTGGAAGGTCCTGGTAGAGGAGAGTTTCTTAGTTCAGGATGGCCAGGAACAGAGACAAAGCAAGCAAGGTACAAGGTACATGATATACCCCTTCTAGGGAGTGCTCCCAGTGACCACTTCCTCCTATAAGACCGCACCCCTACAGTTTAAACCACCTCCCCAGTAATGCTCTCAGATTATGAACCCATCCACGGGATAACCCCCTGATGAGCTAGGTCCAATCCTCATGGTCCAATCCCTTCCCCAAAGCCCAACCTCTTAACAGGGCTGCACTGGGGACCAAGCCTTAAACACATGTGGGAATATTGTGTATTCAAGCCATAGTACTACCCAATGATTTCCTCATTTGTTGTTCCAATTTCCTCACCCTCAAAATGCCCATGAACCCTCTAAAGCATCCATGAAAGGAAGTCAGCCTAGACAGAGAACACTTTTGAACAACTAATGTGAAAGTACAGTTAGATGCTTTTGAAAATGTAGCAAAAACATAATGTTGGGTTGGTATTAGAGTTGTGGGGGGGGCTTAGCTCAGGCTTCCACACGAAATACCATGGACTATGTGGCTTAAGTTTCTTTTACATTTTCTCACAGTTCTGGAGTCTGAAAAGTCCAAGTTTAAAGTGCTAGCTGATCTGATGTCCAGCCCATTTCCCTGGTTTTCAACGCATAAGGTCCCATTAGTTCCCAAACTGCATCCAGGTTTTTAGGAATTTGTTTCGGCAATACGAACTTTCTGTCTTAATCCATGTGGGCTGTTATAACAAAATACCATGGGTCACTGGTATTTCTCACCATTGTGAAGACTTAGAAGTTCAAGATCAAGGCAACAGAAAATTCATTTCCTGGTCCATCTCTTCCACCTGCATTGTCACAGAGCAGAAGGGAGAACAGGGCCCACTGGGTCATTTTTTAAAGGTTACTATTCCCATTCAGTAGGGCTCCTCTCTCAGAACAAAATCAAGTACTAAGGGCCCCACCTAAAATTATCATAGCATTGCTGATTAGCTTTCAACTTAGGAATTTGGGGAGGACATAAATATTCAATTTTTAGTATAATTTTACCTTTAAGAGTTTTATTGTAAATGCACTTGATTACAGTAAAACTTAACAAATAATTAGGGAAAACAGGCAAAAATGAAAACAGAAATATCAACACATTTTTAACCAGTACTCTTGATTCTAGAATATAATGGAATAAGAGCTTCAAAATGTTGAAAAATAAGTCAGCTCAGAGTTTACACTCAGTTAAACTGTTGCTCAATAACCAAGTTGAAATAATGACATTATTAGCAAGTCTAAGAAAAATGCATTATTGACAGAGACATAAAAGAGGAAATTTTCAAGTTTGGGCTTTGAGAACAGTCCCAGAAAGAAAATTTAATGTGCAAAGAGAATTGTACAAAATATAGTAATGTATATTATAGAGAAAGAAGGTTAATTAGTTAGCTAAAAAAAAAAAAAACAAGCCGGGCGTGGTGGCGCACGCGTGTAATCCCAGCATTCAGGAGGCTGAGACCGGAGGATCCGGGTTTGCGGCCAGCCTCAGCTACCTAGTGAGGCACTCCGCAACTCAGTGAGACTCTGTTTCAAAATAAAGAATAAAAAGGGGCTGGGGGTGTAGCTCGGAGGTAGAATGCCCCTGAGTTCAATCCCCAGTACCGCAAAAAAACAACAACAACAACAACAAAAAGTCATATTGCATAATGAAAACACAAAAAGTAGGAAGACATAAAATTTAGAAACGATCCATTTAAATTTTCAAAAATAAATACCCATTAATTACCAGCTAGGTATGGTTAGTAGAGGCTGAAATGGGAGGATCACGGGTTTGAGGCAAGTGCACTGTAACTTAGTGAGACCCTGTTTCAAAATAAAAAATACAAAGAGATGTGAGGTGTAGTAGGAAATAATAAATGAAGTAAAATGAGAAAATTAAATTTAAGTAATAACTTACAACTATTTTCAGATGACTACAAAGCTATCTAATAACAAATGCAAGAATTTTTTTTTTTTTTTTTTTTTTTTTTTTTTTTTCAGTACTGGGGATTGAACTCAGGGCATTCTACCTCCAAGCTACACCCCCAGCCCTATTTTTTTTTTTTTTTTATTCTTTATTTTGAAACAGGGTCTCACTAAGTTGCAGAATGCCGCACTATGTAGCTGAGGCTAGCCGCAAACCTGGATCCTCCGGTCTCAGCCTCCCAAATGCTGGGATTACAAGCGCGCACCACCACACCCGGCTGCAAGAATTTTTAAAAATTATTAAAATTGATCAAAGTTGTTGGATAAAAGATGAATAGACTAAAAATAATAGATTGCAAGTTGGAAGAAATATAGAAAGTATAAAATGATATTTTGGAATTCCACTTTTAACAGCAATAAAACAAAGACTCAGAATAATCCTAATAAAAGATCTATATTTATTTTGTGAAGAAGGATCATTTTTTTTATTAAGCTTCAAAACTTTGACTAAATGACTTTGAAAGATTGAAATACTAACATCTGTTGAGAAATAAATTACCCATAATTGATTCTTAATTATAGAGGGACTTCCAGAAGAAATAGAATATAGAGAATATCTTTATGACCTTTAGTTAAGAAATGGTTTTAAAGACACAGGCACAAAATAAACAAGAACAGTAAAACTAAAAACAGGTTTCCCTAAAAACACAGGGATTTTTTAATTGTAAAAAAGGGAACTTTTAAACTAAAGTAATTGTAATATTTGCTACAACAACTAATTTATTTCCCAAAAGCAGAAAATAATTCCTAAAAAGTGAAACAATCAACTGTCAGTCCAGGAGGAAAGCCAATATGCAAAGTGTACACAACTGAAAAAAAAAAAGAAAGAAAATAAATGGTCAGTCAACACTGGAGTGCTGTTAATCCACTCCTCATTTGGAAAGTCCAGCTAATTTAAACTATAGACCATCACAAGGTAACCCCAAGCCAGGTCAGCAAAGGTCAAATCTGAAGATTTATTTTCATGAAAATCTAAGCAAGCTGTATTTACTGGTATAAGATGTTTGAGGACTAATTTGATGGTATCTAGAAATTTAAAATAACTCTTACACAATGACTCAGAAATTCCAGACTTTAGTTTATCTAAAGAATCTTATGTGAACCAGTGACTTGTATGCGGACTTCTCATGACAACATTAGATATCTTTGGAGGATATCTGACACACTATCAATGCTTCTCAGTAATCAAGCAGGTAATAAAGTGTGGTATATTCTTGTAAACATATAATTAACATGAGACCCACACAGGTCAATATAATTTTAGAAGAAAAGGCAGAATACAGAAAATGTTTCATACAGCTTTAAAATATACAAAAATGATATATTAGAACCACGAACAATTAATAACAAGTAGAGGAACAGTTTATTTTAGAAAGAGGAAAGGCCTTTGTATTTTAATGTTTAATTCTCAAATAATGCCAAATTATTTTAAGCTGAGTCAACATAAATAAATATAATACAACCCACATAAAGTTAAAATTTAACAAACTTTCCTCTTCCTTCTAATATTTAGGGTATGTGCAAGAATTTAAAATTATTTAAAATAGATAACCCTGAGTTGTTGATTTTCTTCAGGCATAAAAATGTTTCAGAATTCACCATAATTTCACTTAATATTATAATTTTCTCCTAGTAAGAAACAAAAATTTCTTATTCTTTACCCATGGGTATTTAGGAATTAAAATATTAAAACAATTTCATTGCAAACAGCTTGAATTTTTTTGTGTGTGATATTGGAGATTGAATCCAGGGTCATTCTACCTCCACACTACACCCCCCAGTCCTGTTTTTATTCTTTATTTTGAAACAGGATCTCACTAAGTTGCAGAGAGCCTCACTAAGTAGCTGAGCTGGCCTCAAACCGGGATCCTCCAGTCTCAGTCTCCCAAGTACTGGGATTATAAGCCTGTGCCACCATGTTTGACTTATTTATTTATTTATTTATTTGGTGCTGGGGATTGAACCTGGGGCATTCTACCTCCTAACTACATCCACAGCACTATTTTATTTTTTATTTGGAAACAAGATCTCATTAAGTTGCTGAGAACCTTATTAAGATGCTGAGGCTGGACTAGAACATGTGATCCTTCCGTCTCAGTCTCCCATCCACAGAAATTAAAAGTGTGGCACCACTGCTGCCATTTTTGTATATAATAAAAAACCAGTAAATGATGAAATATAGTCCTAATTGGTAATTTAGCAATATGTTGATAAAATAGTATATAAATTACTACATCATTTACTTCAAAATTTAAATATAATATATATGTATGTATATATAGTATAACATTTTCTTAGATTAATAGGGAAAGAGATGTGAATCAACCCAATATAGGTTATTATAAACTGTTAGGAAATGAGTTATATTGTATTTCATTATACTTTATTCTTGATTTCAAATAATTTTGACTCTAAATTATTTTAATAATATATGTGTACTTTTATGTTTTTCAATAAGATATTTATCACACCAAATTTACTCCTGTAACAATTGCAATGTCTAGTTTTTAAAATGTCTTGTTAATTTGAGTATTTTAATTATTTTTAAAATTCAGGCCAGAAAATATCCTCTGGAATATTTTCTTATAACTATTTACTGTCTTACATAGATTTTACATATAGAAAAATATCTTCTTTTGTAAGTTATTTTGTACTCTGTTAATTTTTTAGACCTGTTTATCTCCAGCATTCAGCTGTGATCTTTTCAAAAAACTATTGAGAGCGTCAGGTTTTTTTGTAGGTAAAATCATTTCTACTCTTCTTTCTGAAACAAAGGTGCAAAGACATTGCAGAATAGAAAAGGAAATCCAATAGTCAATGTAACTAGGAAACACTATTAATTTTTAATTTTGAAGAAGTCTTTTCTGTACCCAATCAGAACAGGGTGAACTAGCTACATACTGAAAGATCATACTGGCTTCTTCACCTCCAGGGCAGAGCGAGCTGACAAGGTTTCAAATCTCCTGTCGCTTAAAAAAAAAGCCAGTAAAAAGCAGAGGAATAGGTAGCTGCCACAAACAAGATGTCTCTGTAACAGTTCACTGACTCAGAGCAGGAGCTAGGGAAAGGGAAGTTGAATGAAAAAAGATAATGCACTTTAAAAATGTATTCCTGATGCAGTAATGTAGTAATGCTGAGCAGTGGGCTTATAGGGGTCCTATAACTGATGATTTGGGCTAGCTGAAGAGCAGTAAAGTTCCATCTCCAAAGACACACACACACACACACACACACACACACACACACACACACACACACATACGGCTTACCCTATCCCTACGGTGAGCCAGAAGATCTCTCTTATTTCTGGATGATATTCATATACCTGCAAGTGATACATTGAGGGTGTCTGTGGATAATGAAGAGTAGCTAAGTATAATATTCACAGAATAACCATTTCTTTTCCTAAGACAGCAGGGGTAGGGAAATCATTAACTGAGGTTAAATGCAGGACAAAGACATTAAACAAGACATGGAAATAAACTTTACAATGATAAATACTATAATCTATATTGAAACCTAACAATATTACTTATTAAGTTAGATAATATTACTATTCCTAAGGTATAAACTAGACCATATTGGAAGAAGGTAACATAACAAAATAAGAAATTATATCATTTTAGCCCTGTGTAAATGGGAAAGGCATAATTTGCATATGCCATAAAATAATTAATTAGGCCAATTTAATTGATGGATTGGATTTATACTAATTAATGTATTTGCAATCATTGGTGTAACTTCCTAGAAGTTTTCATGAGTTAACAACAACAAAAAAGCACTTCACTATATATTTAATAAAACTAGAAACTAAGGAAAATGTGAAAAAAAGAGTTACTTTGTTGCTTAGAAATTTTTTAAAGAACACAAAGACCAAAAGAAATGAAACTGTATTTTCTTAAAATACAGAAAATAATAAAAATATTACCTATTATAAACGATGGAATAACAACAAATTAGAGCTCAGAGAAACACTCGGAAGCAAATATTCATTGATCACTTAACAGAAATGAATTAAAATATAGTAATTAACTATTTAATTACAAAACTTAGAATCACAAACTAGGCTTGGAGAAAAATCAGAAGGAACAGATTAGTAAAGATTAAAATGGAAAATAATAGAAAAATTAAAAATGTTTATTAAGAATACATATATCCTAGCCAAGTGTGGTGGCACATACTCGTAATCACAGTAATTGGGAGGCTGAGACAGGAGGATCCCAGGGTTGCTGCCAGCCACAGCAATGTAGGGAGGGCCTCTGCAACTTAGTGAAACCCTGTTTCAAAACAAAAAATAAAATAGGGTTTGTTGGGGTCTTAGCTGGGCCCGGCTAGACCTCGCCTCAAGATGGCGCCTGGCAGAGTGCCGGGAGCAGCTGCAGGTGGTAACATCCTAGGGCTGCGCCATGCTAGAGCGCATGCACCAGCACGCCAGAGCTCGAGGCCCGAGAGTGCTCCCAGGTGAGAGCTGGATGCAGGCACCTCGTGGCTCAAGCCCTGCTTGGCTTTAAGAGTCTCCACTTCTCACCCTAGGAGGATGGACGACTACTATTGTGAGGAACGGTTATGGAGAATGAGAGTGGGGTGAGAGAGACGATTGCGACCAGAGAGACGGTTACTGTCAGGGTTAAGAGAATGATTACTGTTACTGTCACTGTTACTGTTACTGCTTGGGTAAAGTCCTTGGTCCCAGAGAGAGAGAGAGGTACAATAAAATAAGCTTGAACCAGCAATGCGTGATTATCGTCTCCATTGGGTCCTCACGGGGTCCTATCGGGGGACGATAAGGGTTGGAGGGATAGCTCAGAGGTATAATGCCCGTGGGTTCAATCCCCAGTAACACACACACACACACACACACACACACACACACACACACACGTGCGTGCACATAAAAATAATCCAGTGTTCATTTCTTCAAGAGATTCAAAGTTTAAATATTGTAAGATAAATATGGTCTGGAGATCTAATGTATGTTAACTATAGTTAACAATATTGTTTAAGTTAAGTAAGGGAGATATTAAATATTCTCACTACACACATACACACACACACACAAATATTAACCATATGAGGTGATAATATGTTAATTATCCTGGGAGTAGTAGCATTTCACAGAGAATACATGCATCAAACCATCTTTTGTAAATCTTAAATAAATACATTTTTTGTGAATTGCACCTCAATAAAGTTTTTTTAAGAAAAAAATCTTGTTGCTATTTCTTTGAAATCAAAAATAAAAGTGAAAACAAGACAACTAATTAAAATGCATTCAAGAGAAAACAAACATAAGTTCACAGAAACGTTATAGTCTAGTATCAACACATAAACAAGAAATATAAATTAAAATCAGAAATCTAAATCCAACAGTGCATTGCAAAATATACTATGAAGAAGTTAAAATTTTTCCAGGAAGGCTGAAATATATCATATTAGTAAATAGAAAAAACTACGAAAATAGTAAAAAAAAAAAAAAAAAACTCTTCGAGAGATTGGGAAATTACTTAGAAATATTCTACATGCATTTATAATAAGTTGCAAGTGAAGAAACTGAGACGTTTCCTTGAAATGATAAGTTTATCCATAAAACACCTACAGCCAAAATCATTCTTAATAGGGAAAATTTTGAAGCTTTTATTTTATTTTATTTTGGGTACTGGGGATTGAACCTAGGAGCATTCATTCATTCATTCATTCATTCATTCATTCATTCTACCTCAAAGCTACATCCCCAGCCCTAATTTATTTTGCATTCTGAAACAGTCTCACTAAGTTGATACAGAGAGTCTCACTAAGTTGCAAAGGCTGACTCTGAACCTGGATCTTTCTGTCTCAGCCTGAATGATATATATATATCATATATATATATATATATGGCATTCAGAGGTAGAATGCCCCTAAGTCCAACCCCCAGTACCAAAAGGAAATTTTACTCAGCCATAAAGAAGAACAAAATCATGTTCTTTGCAGGGAAATGGATGCAACTGGAAAACATTATGTTAAGTGAGAGTAGTCAGTCACAAAGAGTTAAGAAGCATATGTTCTCCCTAATATGCAGATGCTAGGGAGAAGATGGGGCATAGGAGGGTCTCCAGATGAAAAGGAGAGATCCTCGATAAGCAAAGAAGGTGATTTAATTGTAGTGGATGCATGGGGCAGATGGACACCCTAAGGCACATGATGTACTTACACAATCATATCAAGGTCACTCACTGAAGTGAACCTGAGGGGGAGGGAGGGGGAGGAAATGGGGTGGGAATTGGGGAAGGGGTCAAATGAGAATTGTGTGCAAGTATGTTGTTAACAACTTGTACTTAACAAAGATGTATGCTATATTGCACGAATTACTACAATAAAAAATTTAAAAAAAATAAAGTTGATTGCTTGATTCAAAAAAAAAAAAAAAGCAATCCAAGCTGAGCATGGTGGCACACACCTGTAATCTCCAAGACCTCTAGTCTCAGATCTAGGTAGAACATGGGGGCCTCAGTCACAAAGCCCCAAGAAAAAAGTTTCTGTCAACAGCCAGGAGGACCAGTCCTTGGGATACTGAGACAGGAGGTTTGCAGGTTCCAGGCTAACCTCAGCAATTTAGCGAGGCCCTCTACAATGTAGTGAGAACCAGTTTCAAAATAAAACACAAAAATAGAGCTGGGGTGTAGCTTAGAGGTAGCATGCCCCTGATTTGAATCCCCAGAACCACCACACACACACACACACACACACACACACACACACACACACACACACACACACACACAAATAAATATATAAAAAATGAAATAAAAGAAATAAAAGCAATCTAAAGTCTCTGCACCACGTTTTCTGCTGACCGGCGACTCCATCAGTCTGGCAGAATCTGACTCCTGAATATTCTCAAAGCAGACTGACATCTCTCATGCTGTTTTGTGTACAGCATACAAGTGGAATGGCCACAATTCTGTCCTCCTGTCTCTTTTCTTGCTTACAAAGTTCCAGCACTGTGGGTTTCCCAGCGGGGGTGAAGTTTTTTGACCTCTGGACAGGCCCCTTTGGCAGACTGGCTACTGCTTCACCGGGCTTCACAAACAGCATCAGTCCCAACTACACAGGCTTTAGAGATGATTTTCACAGAAGACACAGAAAGAGAGATTTTAACCACTGGATTAAAAGCATAAGGCTCACAGGTGGCCACTTTAAAAAGGAACAGTACTTTGGATTGGTAATACCACTGTTCTAATAGAACAACAAATATTTTTGGAGTACTTCCTGTTGAAAGCAAATAAGAAATTCATCTCTGCTGAATATATTTTTTTAAAAAAATTACAGAGAGCTGCACACATGTATGTTTTTAACACACTGAACCTCACTATGATGTCTAATTGCAATGCATCAATAAAATTTAAAAAAATCATTTGGGAGTCACTGGTGATTTTTATTCAGTTATTTATGTAAATATTTACTTATTTACATTTTGTGGAAATCCTGGTGTTCTTATTTGTAACATGGTATTTATCTGCATGAATAGCTCATGCACTTGCATACAAAATTGATATTCTTGGGCAAAAAAAGGTAACTAGGACTAAAGTAATGTGTTGCAGAGTTTAAATAACTAGTATAAAATCAATCCTAAAGTTGCCCTCTGTGTTAAATGTTCTTCCCCTTTGCTGGATAGCAGATATTTAGAGCAATGCATTCGGCTAACAGAAGCCTTGGAAAGAAACAAAGAGCAGATAAAAATCCCAGGAGACTCCTTAACCAATAGGATTTGCTGAGCTCCATGCTCTTAATCCCGGGGTGCTCTCCTGAGAAAACCAAATCTGGACCACCAATACTAAACCAAATACACCAAGCACAAATGAATACCCTGGTTGGCTGGCTAATCATAAATTGTGAAATAAAAACAAAGAACCTGGAAAAATAAACTATATAAAAACAACCATAGTTCGTATATGCTTTTAGATAGAGATGTCTCCAGTTTCTAATGGTCCAATTTAGATGTTTTCATAAGATTCCAGGAAATGTTTCAGTGGAGATGGGACTTTTATAGATTTCTATGCTTACAATCCTATCGAATACAAAATTAAGAACTTTAAACTTCAATGTAAACTAGAAAACAAATTTGTATGCACATGCATTTATTCACACAGAGGAAAACGAATGCAGCTCCTTGCACTAAGGGATCATGAAAATTTAATGTGTGGTAAGGCAGATTATTTTCAAATATTTTCAGACCAATTTGGAACCTCTTTGAAAAGGGGAGACATACACAACTTACAGTTATTTTTCTTGTTTCTAGAAGAGATAAAAATCGCTGTTTATCATTATTACATCTAAGTTTTTTGAACCAAGAGGACTTTCAAAAACTAACTTATGCAAAAAATGTTTGAAAATGGTTAATATTCAAGAGAGAGTTGGAGTGATTGGCTTATATTTACATAAATGACTTTTCAAGAATCCCTTTTCATCTCCCAGTAGTGTCTTAATGTGATTCCACCTTAAATAATATATTAATGCCAGTTTGTGCAGGAATTCATCGGCCTCAAACGCTCTTGCTCAAAAATTTACTGGCATTGCTAACAGCTTTATTGTGTTCAGTTTGCCTAATCATGTGTCATTTTTGAAACACCAAAAAATAAAACTTCTTAAATAATTTACTTTTCTTTCACAGATAGTTTGAAATAATAGTGAGGCCTAAGTATACATAAAGGATGGATACTTTGAAAAAAATGCTGGCCAATTTATACGTACTCTATTCATTAATTTTCAGTATATAGACAATTTTTATGTTCTCAAGAAAAGAAAAAAAAACTGAGCATTTTTCTCTTGAGATAGGATACCTATTAAAAATTCTATTCTATTGATTATGTATGGCCTTTATAAACTTAAGAAATAAAATATTCTAAGCTTTTTTTAGTGAATGATAAATTTTAGACACCATTGTACGAGTATCTCAGAAAACTGCCTCTTCTCCTAAGTTTAGAAGAGCTCAGTGGAGTTGTCCATCGTGGAGAAATATAAAATAACACATATCTCATTTAAAGGGAAGCTTAAAGATTTCTAGAATATGAATGAAAACACAATCAAATGGAAGACACACATTAAAAGACAGTGGAATATTATACCCTATAGATGATTCTGAAGGAAAATTAATGATAAAAGATTCATTAACACTCTTAAAAATGGTAGTTTGGACCAGGTTCGGTAGTGTACATCTGTAATCTCATGACTTGGAGGCTGAAACAAGAGGATTGCAAGTTCACGGCCAACCTCAACATCTTAATGAGACTCTCAGCAATCTAGCAAGACCATATTTCAAAATAAAAAATAAAAATAGGGCTAGGGGTATAACTCAGAGTTTGAACAACCCTGGATTCAATTCCTAGTACTACAAAATGTTTTTTTTCAATGTAGTTTGCTATCTATCATATTATGGACCAATTATCTTTTATATTATTGACCATTCATTAATCATGTCAGAGCTGTGCAAAATTATATTAAAATCAGCCTAGGATTCTAAAATAAATTAAAGATGAAACAGTAACACTAGTAAAACATTAAAAACTTGAATTATAAGACATGATATTCTGTAGTTCAGCAAATTAAAATGATGTAATAAACCTAAGAACAGATTTTGTTGTAATACCAAAGTATTTTTGCACAAGAACAGTATAGAAATAAACATGTATATGAATCTGATGAATAAGCAGAGATGAAAATTGAGACATTCTAAAATAAAGAGAAATACAAAGCTCTTTGGGAGGGAGGTAATTTACCTCTTTTAAAACTTGAAAAAAACAGGCTCAGTGGCACAGGCCTGTCATCTTAGAACTTGGGAAGCTGAGACAGATGGATCACAGGTTCAAGGCCAGTTGCAGCAACTTAGTAAGACCTCAGAAATTTAGCAAGATCCTTATTCAAAATTAAAAAAAAAAATTAAGAGGTGGATTTGTCGTTTAGAAGTAGAATACCCCTGAGTTCAATCCCCAGCACCAAAACAAATGAAGAAATGGCATATCATGTTGTGAGAATATTATACTTTTGACATTATAATATCTCTAGAATGTTAATAGTAAAAAAATTGTCAAGTAGAATACCTATAACACATGTTAAAATAACTAAAATTTTACTTGATTTAACTATCTGGGAAAACGTAATATGTTTCCCTAGTATCTGTGATCCTGAAATCACACTTCAGTTCTGTGCTCGCTATTTTGGGTAGGTAATCTTTAAGTGACTGCATGGAATCTATGGAAATTAACAGTTCCTTTGATATAACTAAGAAACAGGAATCAACTTTCTGAAACACAGAAAGCAGTGCCTGCTTTAGCTTTCCAAAACTTGTGCCGCTTCAGTGATTACAAGTTAATTGATCTTTCCTCCTGCATGCACAACCAGCCCAAATCCACAGTTTTCTCTAAGGATGCTGTAATGAGAAATGTTCTTCACTCTTTGGAAGTACGTGTTTAAGCCAATTTTCTGAAAGAAAAATAAAATAAAATAAAAAGATTTCAGTGTAAAAGCCTTCATTATTTCAAGCATACAGTTAATTTTCTCAATAATTGTATTCAAATCCAAACTGGAGAAATTTTCTTCTCCTAAGGCATTTGACAATGAAGCATCAAAGACAGAAAGGGAAAATAAACTATCCACAAGAGTAAAAATTTCAATTTTGAGTGTTTGCCTTCCTTCTTCGTTTGCAGATAGGGATGAAGTGTGCACAGGTAAATGTTGTCTTCCTTTGTGACCTGGGGTGTGAGTTTAGTATTTTGGTTTCCTTCCTTTGAGCAGCGGCAATAGAAGGAAAACTATCAAAAGAAGAACACCTTGTTCAGGGTTTCATGCCAGAGAATTTATCTGAGTACCAGATAGCATCGGCCTTTCAAGTGTCTGACATTTTGGCCCCAGGGCTGTTTTCTAGCAATTTCTCTTTTTTTCCTGACAGTGGAATTTGGCAAACCTGTCTATATGCTTCCTTATGAAGAAAGGGACGGGAGTAAATGAAAGCTATTTTCCCATCTAACTGGATGCCAAAGATAAAATTGACAAAATAAAACCAATCCTGAATTACTTATGGGAAAACAGCATTTAGTATGAAAATTGTATGTGTGTGTGTGTGTGTGTGTGTGTGTGTGTGTGTGTTTTGTTTTTGTTGTTGATGTTGTTTTGTACTGGGGATAGAACCCAGGGGCATTCTACCTCTGGGCTCTACCCCCAGACCTATTTTATATTTTATTTGGAAACAGGGTCTCACTAGTTTCTGAGGGTCTCATTAAGTTGCTGAGGCTGGCTTCAAACCTGTGATATTCCTGTCTTAGCCTCCCAAGTACTGGGATTACAAATGTGCCATCACCATGCCCGGATTTTCTGTAATTTTTTTATTCACATGTTTCATAAAATGAACACCATCAACACAAATCTTGGGTTGGGACCGTTTAGTGTTCTATGAGTGACCTAAGTCCTGATACTTTCCTTCATAAAAATATTTGAACAGTCTTAAAATTTCCCTTCTTAGGATAGTTGCAGGAAGAAAAAAATAAAGCCTTATTTGGACTCAGAACCATAGATGAAAAGGTAAATGTCTTTTCGGAAATAAATTATAACCCTTCCTGAAATTTTAAATATTTTCCTTAAACAGCAAAACTTGCCTCCTAAGATACATTTTTTTCTTATATTCGTTTTAAAATATTTTTACCTGTTTATTTCAAAAGCAATTTGAACTTTCCTAAGAAATATTATTTTGACTAGTGTTATCACTTAGTTTTTTCTCTATCATTTTTGAGCTTTTATTAAAGCACATATGCACACATTCATACCTAAACACCATACTTACTGATTCATGGGTATAAACACTGAATCAAATAAGTTTAAAACCATAATTTTGTTTAAAGGAAATTGAAGCATAGAGATATAAAATTACTTGAATTGATCACCAGTTTGCTCATGATAAAGACTGAAGAATAACACTTTTTTGATACAATGTTCACTTTATTGTTTAATGATAAAATGCATGTTATCCATGAAATACTTGTTATTTCTGTATAGGTTGGTAAGTATTGAGATTAGTCATAATAATTTGCTTCATGCTATTTACCTTTTGTGTTTGTTTTGCTTCAGAGTATTTCAAAATTTTCTTGAAATGAAAATATAGATTTATCTTATGTCAGAGGTAAGAAAAATAAGACAAAGAGAAATTGCAGGAAAAGATCAACAATAATGATTCAAGTAAGAATTACAGTTTAGGTCTCTTGAACATAAATTTAATCCAGAGCTGCCAATCAGATAATATCAATGTCTATAAAATTGTTTTCTGTTTAACATCTCCACTGTGCAAAACCTGAATTTTCAGATTTTCTTTCAGTGGATGGCTCCATTGTTTTGGTAAGGTTTTCTATAGTAATTGAAAGTCCATGTAAATAAATATTGTTTCTGTCTCACTTCTTTGTTTTATTTTTTGTGCATATGAAACCATGTAATTTTTTAAATAAATTTTAAGAGCACCAAATATACTTTCATGAATACTGGCATAACATTAATGCAATTAATTTGATTGTTTCATGGTATTATCAGAGTGTTCAGGTAGCAGCACATTAAGAGAGGAGATTACTGAGACCTAAAAATAATAATCAGCAATCAGTATAAAACCATATTTAGACTCCCAGGTGTAATGCTGCAATATCTTCTGAATCCAATTCCCGAAGGGATAGGACACATTTACAGCAATTAAAAAACACTCCCTTTTATCTCATGAAAGGGTGAAAATCTATTTGCACAATCAGCTGCAATTACTGGTCCATTATCCCGTTTTCCCCTCTGAGAGTTGTTGGTGATCTCGGCCCTCCTTAAACACATGGGCTCCCTACACATCAGCCTTAAGGGAGTGGCTATCGCAGTGTAAAGAAAAGAAAGCTCAGCAAGAAATAGAGGGCTCAAGACAGATTGCCTCAGAACAATCAAGTAAGTATGTAAAATTGATGAAAAACATTTTTGGTGGTACTAGCTATTGAACCCAAGGGCATTATTCTACCTCCAAGTTACACCCTCAACCTTTTTTTTTTTTTTTTTGAAACAGGGTCTCTCTAAGTTGCTGAGGGCCTCACTAAATTGCTGAGGCTGCCCTTCAATCTGCAATCCTCCTAGCTCATCCTCCCAAGTACTGGAATTACAAGAATTAACTATCATAATCAAGCCATTGAAAAGATACATATCAAAGCATATGAGCAAACATTTACTCATAATATTAATGTAAATGATATTTCTGGGGAGTCATGAGAAACCAAAGCAGTTCACTTTTTGGTGTCCCATGCATATAAAATGTACGGAGTACTTGTCATGTGCAAGACACAGCTGGGTACTGGTGCTCCTGGAGCCTCCAAGTTAAAAGCAGAACATTACCTGCTGAGAGATTTAGTGGAAAGGGAGGTAGGCCGGTTATGATTTCAAGGTAAGATGTGATTAACGTCCTGTAAGTGGGGCAAACCATGCTGGATGGTTATTGTCACTTAAATCACTCCTGGCTAGACTAGCCAGGGAACATCTAATAAAAGAAGTATTGTGTCTGGATTTTATACTTTCCAAGGGAATCTCAAAAGATACCCACACAAGTTAAATTTATGTCAGTGCATTTTTGGATCCAGATCAGAATAAAGAGGCATCTCTGAGACCTGTGCACCTCTCTGTTACAGGCTGTTAGGAAAAAATATTGAGACCTTAATCTTCAGAAGGAAACATAGCTACAATTCTCAACCTAGTAGGTATACAGTGGCAAATAATACTGTATCTTTTGGTAGACAGAGGCCAAAAGATTGCTCTGTACCACTGAGAAGCCTTACTACTGGATGCTTCTGGGGACAAAAGTGAAAATCATTCCGTGATTTGAAGTCCTTTGGCCTAGAACTGAGTCTTACCACTAGGAAAAGTGAACACATTCCCATTACATAAATGGAGCAGCTTCAGTAAAAGCTGGCTGGGTTCATGGATGTCAGTGCCATTTCCCCACTTCCTGGAATGTGATCCCACTGGTTAAAAATTCCCAAGATGGAAAAACAATCCTGGCTATCACAGCTGTGCACTTTGTTTTACCCAGGAGCTTCCTTCCAGATATTGATCCAATCGGCTTGCCATCTCTCCCCTGAGCCAGCAGTGTTCAAAATCATTAAAGACTGGGTACAGGTTCTAGCACACAGGAGAAAGCAAGCATTGGTACATTGGTAGGAAGATTTGTAATTCTCCTGTTTTCATAGTTATACTAAGCTTCCGTATTTGCTTTACAAAGGAATATTCTGGTTAATCGAAATTTAGTTTTGTTTAATCCTTTGCAACATTTCCTTTTTTTTTTTTTTTTTTTTTTTTTTTTTTTTTTTTTTTTTTTTTTTTTTTTTTTTTTTTTTTTTTTTTTTTTTTTTTTTTTTTTTTTTTTTTT
>PVLC010000944.1:122514-147152 GCA_004027655.1 Graphiurus murinus | reverse complement strand
TTCTTACTAAATTAAATAAATGAGATGATGGGATTAATCTTGTATATATATTTTGTTTATTCCAAGACATGGATCCCATCAGAGAGATTAAATGGATAACGTTAAAGCTCTTCCTTGTAATACTGTCTACAATGGACAAGTTGTCACTCTTTACTTGAGCTCAGGTAAAGAGGAAATACATTTTATCAATCCTTCTTCATTCTCTTCCTTTAACTGAAGAGTTAAAGTTACATTTTACACATTCTGTTGCTTTTATAACATTAGTGCAAAATATTTAAAATTAAATTTATGTTCAAATTTTCAGATCACTTAATATACAGTTTAATATCTATAAATTTTTTTTCTGTATTCATTTCTACTTGTTAGAAATAATTGAGAGAAAAGGGTAGAGATAAGGATGAATCCCAACCATACACAGACTCCCTCTTCTCTGGCTATAAAGATCCTCATTGTAAGCCGGGCGTGGTGGCGCACGCTTGTAATCCCAGCATTTGGGAGGCTGAGACCAGAGGATCCGGGTTCGCGGCCAGCCTCAGCTACCTAAGTGAGGCACTCCGCAACTTAGTGAGACCCGGTTTCAAATTAAAGAATAAAAAATAGGGCTGGGGGTATAGCTCGGAGGTAGAATGCCTCTGAGTTCAATCCCCAGTACCGCAAAAAAAAAAAAAAAAAGATCCTCATTGTAACTGTAAATCATAAATATTCCTAACATTATTTCCCCTCCTTGGCATACTGTTTTTGTTATTTTTGTGTTCTATAATTCATACAAGATTCACCTGAAAACCAAAATGCATTTAAAATTTTCACTAGAGTAATATAGCACTATAATATTTGACATAACCATAACATTTATCAAAGTTCACTTTTGGTTGCATTGCTATATTTTTAATGATTTCTATATAAACTTAGGTGTTTTAATAAGTTCTTCGTTTTTTATTATTTCACAAACTACATTAATCATTTTATGTGCAATAAAGAAAATAAGTTGAATCAGACATAGATATGGTACTCATGAATGTTTTTGTTTAACCCAAAAATGTAGATATGCATATAGAATCCTTTGATGTGGAGCTCAGTCTATAAAGTAACATAAGGGACTCAGCCTAAACATTATAAGGGCTCACAAAAGGAAAAGGGAATATCAGAATATAATGAGGAATACATGGCCAGGAAGCTTGGCTTTTACCTTGTATATTAAAAGAAATAAGGGAGGCTTTTCATCAGGGAAGTGAAATGGTCAAGCCTAGCCTTAAGAAAAATTAATCTGACAGCAATGGTCGTGTAGAATCAGAATGAACATGGCTGGAGTGTAGGGAAGTATTATCCTACGTGAATTTAATGAGAACCTAAATTAGAGTGTCAGTGTAAGTAAAAAGGAAGAGATGTATACACGTTATGTTTATACATGTACATTTATCTGCACTCAGACACTGACTGATGATGAGGCGGTGGAGACGGGGTTTGAGCATTTGCCTCAAGAGCAGGGATTTGCCTCAAGTCTTGGGAACTGAGTGACAAAGGCGTATGAGAAAAGAATCCTAACGTGGGCAGAATGATGATTTCAGATGAGACGCGCCAGAATGAAAGTTAGATATGCTTTCAAACTTTAAGAAAGATGCATTCATTTCCATCCAAAATACAAAGAGAAATCTAAAATCACATAGAGAAATGGAAAACCCTTATATAATGAACTTCTAAGGGAGATACGTAGAAAGAAAGACAATGGTCCTTTTCCTTTTGAGGGAGATTCTTACACAGAAATTTAGTAGTGTTTACCATGAGCTGAATGACTGAATGTAAGGACAAAGGGCAGTGACTTTTGAGAGATTTTGAAAGGCAGACGCTCAAAACATGTTTATGGTATTTAATCATCTGAAAATATATGCCAAAAGTTTTATACATGGTGTTACAGAGCAGTTAAGAGGAACCGTGTGTGCTCCAGATGTTTTCTCTCCAGTGTTTATTTATTTCTTTGCAAGAAGACTGGAGCCATAACATCTTCTCTCTGCTATTACTAATAATGATGATGGAGAGGCTGAATATGAAAATAGACAGTAGCCAGACCAATTCAACTCTTAACTCCCAGCCCCTCAGCAACTAGCTCAGGAAGCCAGGCATTGAATTCCACAGCAAGGGACCCAGAAAGCTCAGGGCTCAGTCAATGACTATAAGCTTTATAATTTATCCCACTGTTTCCAACCCAGGACCAAGTAGAGAAAGCCAAATATGCTCCTCCAACCAACCACATAAGATACTCCACTCTGTTAGTCTGCCTCCAGGTTCCCCAAGTCAAGAACCTCCAATCAAAGCAAGTCTTGTCCCTGGTTTGTTTCTTTGTATTCTTGCTAAAGCTTCATACTTGTCTGTCTGACTTAGAACCTTTACCAAACACCAGTGACCATAGCTAGATCACTTGATCTCTTGTTTTAGGCATCTCTGAATATATGGTTTCTAGCTTTTTCTAATGTGAGAGAGCTTTGTTTCTTTCCAGAATTTCCCTGACAGATAGATCAAGAAGTGATCTCTACTGTCCACTGCTGCAAACCATTTCCTTCCAACAAGTGCAGAACCCACAGAAGCCCCTTTCTGGCTGTTGTGGTTTGTTGACTTTGTGCAACATAGTGAGTTAACACAGCTCTGAAATTGGACCCCTTTGGGTTGGGTTCCTCCTTGGTAGAATCAGGCCATTCCTTTTCATCCTCTTTTTTTGTGTGTGTGCTTCCCACTGTGTTATATTGTCTAAAAGTGTTATTTTGCATAAGAAGGTGAACTGTGGTGTAGAATGCATAATCTATACAAAATTACTGTTTGAGCTGGCTTCAAAGACAGTTGAGTTTGCATTTCTCACCAGATCAGCATCCATCATGAAATTCTCTTCAAGTATCACTCTTGACCTCCCATTACCAGCTCACATGGGGGTTATCTAAGTCTAAGTCTCCTTCTCCAGGAAAAACTCCTGCTTCTTACAAATCCTCCCATCACAGTCCTAATTTTTGCATGTATTGCAAAATAAGTTGAAAGAGTTTTAAACAAAAGCAAGAAAAGGGCCAACATAAAATTATGGTCCTATAGATGAAACAGAATGATGGCTGCTTACCAACTGATCTGTTGACAAGGAAGTTTGCTTGTAGATAATGTAACAGAAGATACATAGAGTTAAAAATTATTCCATCTTATGAAAGAAAAACTAAGACAAAGAAAAATCCCTTCATTTAGATCAAGAAAGGCACTGCAAAGATAGGAAAAGAGTTTCCAATATCTTGTCTTTCCCTTAAGTAATCAAGGTGAAATAACTATAAATGTACCTGGTCAGTCTGATCAATGCCTATTGGGTGTAGGTGATATTCTTCCTACAATAAGCCCTACCTATTCCTTAGAGTAAATATTTCACATAGCCAAGCGATATTTAAAAATAGCTTTCAGATATTTTCTACCTCCCAGTCCTTAACTGTAACCCTTGGACCCTGGCCTTGATGAATGCCCTCTAATAACACCCTGAAAATTTGTTAGGGAGAAAATTACTTTGCAGATGAAATCATGATATGACATGCATACAGAAGTTCTGGGTATTTCTTGAAGTTTTAGAGAACTCCCCTGCGATCAAGTTGTAAATTATACCCATATATATACCTTTGCTTTTTCTATTGTAGGATGAGGCATATGTCAGAAAGAGATCTTCATACTATACTTGATGTTCTGTGGGCTAAAAGCTCTGCTGACACAAGAAAATAATTGGAGTAGAACTTACTAAGATGTTACCTGCCAAATCATTACCCAACCTTCCCCCAGATCCTTTGAAGACAGAAGTAATAAAAATTTTCAAACCTATGGGTAAAGGCCTCTATCCAAAGGCCTTCTTGTATTCTGAATTAGTCCTTAAACATTCCATTCTGCAATCAAGAAAAACACAATGAGCAGAATAAATAGCCAAGGGTATCTTTTCCAAACCCCAGGACCATCAACAAAATTGATAACCCTCCCATTTCACTTCCCAATAACACACATATGCTCCTGTCATTAATTCCTCCTAAAGCCACCTACTTTGCCACAGTGAATCTGTGCTTTGGACCACAACTCTCAAGATCTTGCCTTCACTTGAAGAAGGTGACAATATGGCTGGACCAGAGGCTCACTAAAGCCTCCTTCTATTACTGCCAGTGCCCCAATCAAGAATTAAAATTTACTTTCCATTCAGTGACTTAAAAATATGCTGGTAAACTTCTACTTTGCTGCAAGAATAAAGAAAACTGTAAAGGAAGGAAAGAAGGAAGAAAGGAAAGGAAAAAGGAAGGAAAGAAGGAAGGAAGGAAAAGCAGGGAAAGAAGAAAAGGAAGAAAGATAATTTTCTTGCTCTCAGTTTTGGCAGAAAAGAACATCAAAATTTCAAGAGACAAGGGACAATTTTACCAAAACACAGTTAATAATGAGTCACGATGTATCTAAAGAGAAAAAACATTCTTTTTAGATAGAAAAAACACTGTCAAATTTATCCTTAACCTCTTACAATTGGCAAGCTTTCCAGTTTAAACTAGATATTGTAGACAATAGGTGTCAATTTTTCCTAAAATTGCAACAAATCCATATGAATTGGCAAAATCATAAATAAGAGATTCTTCTAGTACTCAAATACGAATAAGCCTCTAGAACTAAAAAGGACTCTTTGAAAGCATCCTTCCCTAATCCTCCCTAACTACAAAAAGCTCATTGTGTATGTGTACTTGCATGATTTCCAGAAGCCTTTTTACTCTTTTATGATGCACAAGGGGCATCAAAAGCCCAACACTTACTGCAGTCTCACCTTGGACTTAAAAAGGCTTATGTTGCTTTAGAGCAATCTCTCGCACTTGTCGCTGTGTCTGCTAAATCTGTTCTAGCCTCCATGCTTGATCTCACAGTTATCAGCCAGGCTACTGAGCCCTCCAATATCCTGAGTCCTGCTACTCTCCTACTCCTATCAGAATACAGAGGACCTCGTCATTACTTGGCCTCAGTTAGAGAACTCTCAGCACCTTACTCAGATGCATTCTGACCTCTTATTTGCTGACAGGTTACATTTCATACTGAAACTGGAGATTATCATTCAGGACATGATGCCATTAGTGTAAGCTCTCCCTTAGGATATGATTCTTTATATGAGATATAGTCATCCTAGATAGAAGAAGTTAGAGCATCTGCTAGAGTTGTTCAAGTAGTCATCGTCCAGAGCATGGACAATGGAGAATTCACTTTTGGAGGAGGACATGATATGGTGATGCTTTTTAAACAAGGAAGCATCTCATCAATTGTCATTTTCAAACAAATAAAAAGAAAAAAGAATTTAGTTCAGGGACTTTTGTATACATTCTTACTATGGAGAGTAAAAGGAATTCTCTAGTAGATCATTATGCCAAACAAGTAGTCTTACCCAAGGCTGTGATCCTATATATACTCTCAAAAGATAAATCTCTAGAGGATAAAATAACTGGCCACTAAAGCATTACAATTGTTTGGTCTCTGGTTTTGTAAGGGAAGGGCGGAAGCTCTTTGGTCATACCCTTCACTCAGGTAATCTCTGACACTCCCAAGACAGCCTCTTGGTGGCACCAGAAGATTTCAAATGTATGGTAGATAAATTTCTTCTTAAAACTACTAATCGTAGTAGAAATCGGTCACTAAGTGAAGTCAACACTGATGAAAGAACATTAGGAAGAAAGCTGATGTCATTTTCAGGTTGGTGTAACCTTTCAACTATAAAGGCAACACATAATCAGAGACCAACACTTCTAGTTCCCTTAGAAAGTATTCAGTTGGTTTATTATCCAGGTTACATTCTCCATGAAACTTGAATATGCTCTACTTATCGTAAATCTATTTTCATAATGCATATCTTAGTATTTTTGTTCTGGGTAGTTATACCACTAGAGTTGTTAAGAAGTTTCTTGATGTTGTTCACAACCTAGGGAGTACCTACTTTAATGTCAAGTGACCGAGGAATACCCTTTAAAAGAAAAATTATAAACTAACTCCACAATGCAACATCACATACTCAAAAGGTGTTGAAATAATTAAAGACACCCATAATTCCAATCAGCTAAGCTTTCAGAAACACTTGCATGCTCTTATCTAAATGGACTCCCACCATACTTTATGGCCTTATGGCCCACTCTCTGGAACTCACATCAGTTATTCCCCTATGAATCTGTGACTGAAAGATCCCTGTGTTTAAGGATTTCTTTCCATTCCAAGATTCTTCCATGCTGTATGTAGATATGACAAAATGTTGCAAGGGGTTTATGGAACATTCCCAGTCATATCACCAACAAATTAATGTCACCTTTCCATAACTTCTTCCTCTACAGCTTCTTGATAACCCCACATAAGGAGGTTTTATACAATGGCAGAGAGAATACAGAAAACAGCCCTTGAACTTTGTTGAATGGACCTTTGAACATCCACCTTCAGATGGATATTATTTAGCTTCCATTCTCCTGGAGATTTGAATAGGTTTCAGTGGTTTTACTTTATTGGTACTGTTAACAACAAATACTACAGTGAAATTCTAGGAAGTCTATTGTTAGCTTTACATTTCACAGCTAAGGAATCAACTCAGAATTCAACACATCATGAAGGCTACACCAACAGGGAGCCCACACTGAAGAGTCTCAGAGATGCTTCTGAAGTAGCTGGTCTTCAGAACTGACCCAACATCCATTTCTGAACAAACGGATGACCTCAGACAGTGAATAGTTCATGTCAGAAACAGGCCAAGGCCCCCTCAGTATTTCCTGTTTTGATTTTTGTTTGTTTAAATCATCATTTTCATTTTCAATGGACATGTGTTAGATCACTGTTAAAAGCCTCTTTTCTCTCTTTTTCTTTATTTTTCTTTTCTCCTCCTTACAATTGTTATGTAATCCATATGCATTCTAAAACCATTCTTAAATTACCCCCAAATAGTAGCCATTGCCCTTATTCTGACAGACTAGAAGAAGAGCAATCTTTCACCAGACCCCTGTGACAAAATTGTCCCCAGGAAATTCTGGTCTCATAAAATAAGACAAGCTGATGACATTTATATTTGCACTTCCTTGGGCAAATGACCTTAAACAAATCAATCTATAATCAGGAAAAAATTTACAATTTAGGTATTCGACCTTAGGTCATTATAAATTTAAATTTTATGATCTTCATAGGACAATGAGCTAATTACTTGTCACCTGGAAGTGACTAAGAGAAATTCAATTATGTAATCCAGTTAATGTAGGGCTTTGATCTAACTTCATGTAAGGAACATCTCCTTTTTTCCTGGATCTCCAAGAAACTCTATGAGATATTATTTCCTTTGTGTCCAGGACACTGGACTTAATTTGCCTTAGCCCTAAATCTCATTCAGTTTAGGCTGAGATTTTGAGGTGTGTCTCCACAGAGAAACACTAACTCCATAAGTAGCCATGGCTGGAGATTCCAATTCAAATATGCGGTTCAAAACAAGACTCTCATTGATTCTTAAGGCACTCTGCCTGGGAGAAATGCTGACTTATTTATGCAATAATCAGATCAATGTTCTCAAAGGTGGGAATCATACAGATAGGAGAGATATAAGAAATCTCTCTCCAGTGTTGATAGTTATTATTGATAGCACCTTTGCCCTAGATGGAATATACACCAGTCTCAACTAGTTAGCCAAAATCAGGTTGAACTATTACATTGCTCTGAACTTTTCATTGTCTAGTCATGGCTGTATCTGTGCCATACTAATACTTTTTCACATACTTGAATCAATGAAACAGGCAAGATGCAACAGGCTATACATTGCCTTAAGGAAAAAGCTATTTGGTTCTCTAATTGATCATTATGGTCATAAGACTTGTTCTCTTGAACTAAGCTGGAAAATTTAGGTCACTATTATATTCCAGAACCTTGAAATTCTTCTGTAATGCTTCTCTCCCCAATAATTATGGTCATACACAAACAAAAAGGTCAAGAAATCTTTTACAATAAGTTGGCTAAGGGCACAGATGGACACTCTCCAAGCAATAGCTTTCCCTGAAATGGTCAACTTCTCACAAGCAAGAGAGTAACCAGAAAGGGGAATTGAGGTTTGAATATACAAATAGATATATGAATATACAAATATAAAATAATCAGACCATATGTAACACTAGGCTTGACTCCCAAGCTCTCCCGCTTAGGAAGCCAAACCACAGTCTCTGAAGCAATCTTCCTAAACAGTCAAACTGCCAGCTTCCCTAATTTGGCCCCTGCTTCTAACTCAGGGCCAACCACTTCTGGTTAGTTACTTCCAGCTTCACCATGCCAACAGACTCCAATCAGATCATCCCTGAACCCTTGCCCCCCTTTTCATTATAAAGCATTTATACTCCCCTGCTTGGCTTTGAGTTTCTGTCTAATGAGAAATACATACCATGGGCTAGGCATCATTTCACATGTCTTCTGAGAAGCAGGTGCCAAGATAGGATTAAACATGTAATATATTTGCTCAGGGAAACATCCATGTGGGAAAAGGAGAAAGCTCAACAAGCCTGGGAGAGCTCTCAAAAAGTAACAAAGGTCTGGGCTGGGCGTGATGGTGCATACCTGTAATCCCAGTGCCTGGGAGGCTGAGACAGGAGGATCACAGGTTCAAGGATGGCCTTGGCAACATAGCAAGACTATCAGCAACTCACTGAGACCCAGTTTCAATATAAAAAATAAAGAGGGCTGGGATGTATTTTGGATGTAGAATGTCCTGTGGTTAATTGCCAGCATCACACACACACACACACACACACACACACACACACACACACACGCACACACAGAGTAATGATGGTCTGAATTCTGTGAATTAAAAAAGGAAGGGAAAAAGAAAGAAGAAGGGAGGAAGGGAAGAAGGAAAGAAGAAAAGAAAGGGAAGGAAGGAAGGAAGGAAGGAAGGAAGGAAGGAAGGAAGGAAGGAAGGAAGGAAGGAAGGAAGACAGGGGAGAAGAGAATGCAATGCGATTCTTAGATCATTTTCACCAGACCAGGGGCATCCATAAGTCCTGCAGAAACAGGCCTTCTTAGCCATTCTGTCATGCTCAGCCATTGGTCAGGAGCAGCCCACCTGTGGGAAGCATGGCCTCAAAGTTAAATTCATTTTGGACTTCAGTTTGCAACCTGTGCTTTTGGACAATTGTACCCCATAAAGTAGGAGATCTAAGAGATATTTTATGTGCTGAGCTATACCCCCCAAATTCTTATGTTAAAGTCCAACCCCTTGTATTTCAGAATGTGACCATACTGGAACATACGGTCTTTAGGGTGATGATTAAGTAAGGGTGAAGCCACTAGGATTACCCCTAATCCAACATAACAAGTGTCCTTACAAGACAAGAAGGAGACACCAGAGAAAGGCACACGCACAGGAAAGGCCATATGAGGACACATCATGAAGGTACCAATCTGCCAGCCAAGGGGAGAGGCCCCAGGAGAAATCAAAGCTACTACCAGACTATGATCACCGACTTTCAGCTTCCAGATGCCTAAGCAATAAACATTAGTCTGTGATAGTTTGGATGCGAAACGTCCCCCACAGGCCCACGTGTTTAAAGGTTTGATCTTAATTGACCTTACTCTTGGGATGTGGCGGAGCCTTTAAGAGGTGGAGCTTAGTGAGAGGAAGTTAGGTGACTGGCAGCACCACCTTGAATGGGATATTTGGACTCTGGCTCTTCCTTCCCTCTCTTTCTTCATGCCGCCTGGCTACATGAGCAGTTGCTTCTATAATCCACTTCCTCCATGATGCACTGCCTTGCCGTAGGCCCAAAAGCAACAGAGCTGGCCAACTAACCTCTAAAACCATGAACCAAAAATAAACTTTGCCTCTTTATAAGCTTATTCTGGGTGTTTTATAATAGTAATGGAAAGCAGACCAACACACTGCTTGTGGTTTAAGTCCACCTAGTCACTGATATTTTGCTATGGCAGCCCTAAAAACATAATAAAAAGTACACTTTCAGGGTTTCCATACATATTATCGTGGTCTATGGATGTGTGTATGTAGAGACATTTCATTTGCACAGAACCGCATGAGATAGGTACTATTATTATCCTGGTTCTTGGAGTCACACATAGTTTAATTTGTCCACATTCATGCTGCTAGTAAGTGATGAAGCCAAGATTTGCCTCTGGACACTGTGGATCCAGGTTCCTTGTAACCACGTGGCATTATTCTGAATCACAGCTTTCCCCTCCATATAGTTTATGCTTCTGCCTAACTAACTTCCAGTATCTCTCATTTTTATTCAATAGCTTCTTGGAAGAAGTTATGATAATAATAACAAATGAATAACTATTTCTTGAAATATTTTAATTTTTTTAGCAATGGGGAAAACCCCATGGATTTTAAATTCTTTGACTTAGCAATCTAATTCCACTTATTTCCATGCTAACCCATGTGCCTATGGAAATACCTATGTACTATGGCATGGGCTACTTGAGAACTGTGTATTTTGGTATGATCCCTTGTATTATGATGCATGCCACAGTAATTTATTTGCTTCAGTAATATTTCCCTTCTTAGGAGATGACACTGCTAGTTTCTTGGCCTTGATGTACTTCTTCAAAATTCCATCCAATCATCATACACCTAGGACAATTATAAGACAGTAGAGCAGAAAGAACACTGCATTAGAGAGCTGGACACCACAGTCCTCCGATTACCTGCTAGTCTCATGGAAAATACCTTCCTTCCCTGGGTTCTATTTTTTTTAATTTTCTTTATCTATAAAATGAACTTGGAGCCGGCATGGTGGCCCACGCTTGTAATCCCAGCATTTGGGAGACTGAGACCGGAGGATCCGGGTTCACCGCCAGCCTCAGCTACCTAGTGAGACACTCTGCAACTTAGTGAGACCCTGTTTCAAAATGAAGAATAAAAAATAGGCCTGGGGGTGTAGCTCGGAAGTAGAATGCCCCTGAGTTCAATCCCCAGTACTGCAAAAGAAAAAAAAAATGAACTTGGGATTAAAGGGTCAAAAGACAAAACAGGAGACAAATGTAAGCCAAGACACCCACCACTCCGTCCCAAACTGAAGCACATTTTCTTATAAACAATATCACTAGCAAGCTCTATCCTTCCCATTGCTAACCCATTAATTACGAGTTTGCAACTCACACAAGTATCTTGATTTCAGCAAGTATGTGATGATGAAGCTCTCCACCAAGAATTTCAAAAGGTCTAGGGCTTCAATCATCACAGGATTCTTGGAAAGGAAAAATGACTCTTGGGTGCATATTTCCTATATAAATATAAAAGTTAAGCTAGAGTCAGATACATTTCTGCCAAATAAATCTGGCATGATGATGTTTGAGTATCTTTTTATTTTTTTCTGAGATATTAACTTTAAATATAGTCTGGTAACATAATCACCATATTCCTACTGAAAGTTTATTTACTAAAATAAGCTTATAGCTGGACAGTTACCTATTAGGGATTATGCAAGTGCAAATTTTTAGTATTAATTTTCACTGGTTTTAAAGATTATAAAATCTCTTGAAGATATTCTACCACTTTGAACTTATTTTTAGTCCTTGTAACTACTTTTATCCATGTATATTGTCACAATACTGAAGAAAAGGCAACACTGATTTCCTACGAAAAAAATACACTTTAAATTGTCATAGTTATATAAGACTTGGTTTAGTATCCATGTGTATAACTAAAGCCTGTGTTGAATATTTCCTTTGCTTTTAGTAATCACACTTTATGTAGAATTGGGAGGAAAAGTACAATACTGACTCATTTACAATTTGTTCCAAGTGTTCCTTTTGATTATGTTGCTTTTTGTGGTAATTGCACTAATAAAAGCCATACTGAAATTCAACTGCTTTTCTTTTATGGGTTGGGATTCATTTTTATCTTACCCTAAGGCACATTTAAATCAAATTTTAAAATATTCTCCTTGCACAATATTTTTTTTAAATTACTGGATGTGACCCAACCTGATTTTTATTTTATATCAAGATCAAATCGAAATATAGGAATATATGGTTTAAATTTTCAGTTTTCCTCGATTCTGATGATCTCAAAAGCCTTATTCACAGTCAATTTCTCTATAAAAGATATAAAAGCCAATAGACACATTAGCATCTGGTAAATAATTCTATGATCGTGATGATGATAGTGAGAGTACTAATAACTTCTTTTTTTTAAAAAGACAACTTAAGAGGCCCTCAGTATAAAGTACTATTCAGAATCTACTATGAATCCAAACAGAATGATGCTATGAGATAGATGCTGTTTTTATCCTCCATTGAAAAATAAGGAAACTGAGTTACAGCAAGAGATTTTTTACTAAATTCCCTACAGCTATGCAGCAAGTCTATGTGGTAGAGACAAGATTTCAGCCTGGGTCATACAGAAGAGGGTAACACTGAGTATATACAGTATATACATATAGAACATATATATATATAATATATATATATAGTATATACATATAATATATATACCTATGGCATATATAGTATATATATATTATATATTTTGAAGTACGTTTATCTGTACTATTTTACTTGAACATCATAAAGTCACATAAATCAGTTGAAGTATCTTAAAAATTTGGAAGGTTAGATTCAGTTTGAATAAAGTTTGTCACAGCCTGGGTAGAGATTCTGGGAGCCTCTCACACCTTTTCTATGGATGTGTCTTCTCTGAATTACTGAATGTATATGCCTAAATGGACAGCTTCACTGGGGAGCAGGTTTGTTTTGGTTTCTATGTTCCAGGAGCCTGTAATCTCTTGCTTTCCTGCCTGGAGGCTGGAGCATTGGAAGTGTGCTGTACTTATGGTACTTATGTCTCATTCCCTATGGAGAAGCCTCCTTCTCTCCTTCTAGAGGAGACATGTTGTGTGCAGGAAGCCACTGTCCCTTTTCCTTTGTTCTCAGTCTGTGCAAGCAAACTATGCCAATGCTATTGATACTATATTTTATTTATTTATTTATTTATTTTCAGCACGGATTTTTTATACATTTTGTGAGTACAACAGGGTTACATAGACATTTATGACATATCAATCATTGTCAGATCACAAATAGACCACTTCTTCGTTTTACACATATTGCCCACATTCTTAACATAGCTTGGTAAAGCACACTTTCTAGAGTCATAAAGCCATAATCCTTTAGGGTCATATATTTACTTTCTAAGAAGTAGGAGGGTCTTTCACCTACGCATCCTAGGAGCAATCTCCTGACTTCGAGACACCAATGTAGCCATAGCAGAAGAGTCAGTATAATTGCTCATATATGCAGATAGCAACTGCCAGAGAGGAGAGGGCTGGGCTCCCACAACTCCTCCATTTTTATTTTAAAATGATACTATATTTTATATGAGACAGAAACTCTCTCTTTGGGAAATGTAGGGGAAAAAAACAGACATAAGAATCACAATCTATTCTTCTCCATCCCTCCTGAAGAAGCTTCGGCTCCATGCCTCCTATCCACCTCACAGAGCCATGTCAGCAGCAGCAAGCCCCTACCCCTCACTTGTGCTCTTATCTGTCCCCAGGCATCCGAACTATACCAGTTCTGTCAGGGCCCCCATGTGAGTGAGACAGAATCTGATGACTTGGGCAGTGACATGACAGGCCAGGAATGTTCAAACCCATACTTCATTCTTTTTTTTCCCCCTAAGAAAGAAGTTATATGCTAAAGCTACCTCTCTTAGTTCTGAGCCATGCTAGTTTAGAGGAAGATCTGACATTGGTAAAGTAAAATGACCTAGTTCAATGGAGCTTTGACCTCCTTTGGAGCTCTTCATTTTCTTACCTGGGTATTGACCCTCATATAGAGATATGCAGACCAATAATATTTCATCTATATTGTTAAAACGGGGGGTGTCTGTGAGAGAATAAGAGTGGCATGTGTCTTTTATCCCAGTACTTGGGAGACTGAGTCAGGGAGATCACAGATTGAGGCCACCAGTGTATCATAACTTAGACCCTGTTTCAAAATAAAAAAGTAGATAGGGTTGGGGGTGTAGCTCAGAGGTAGAATGCAAAGAAGAAAAGAAAAAGAAAAAAGAGGTGAGACTTCCTTTTCTACTGTTGTTTATGGCCTCCACACTGATATTAACTAACCTTCCTTTTTCTAATGTGATGCTACCAAGTACTATCTCTGTTCACCGTCTACTTTAACTCTATTTAGTAGCATCAACCCCCACATTGTATTGTCCTAGTTGTTATTACATAATATTTTAACAGAATTCATGAATTTTAAGTACAAAACTTACACCAGTAGAAAAATAGAAATAATTATTTCATGCATGAGAGATATTACTTCCATTGCTTAGTTTCTTGACTACCCTCAAAAGAAGCCAGTATTATTCTGCTCTGGCTTCCATAACGAAACACCATTGGCTGACTGGGTGGCTTAAAGTACAGAAAAATATTTTTCTCATAGTTCTGGACACTAGAAGTCCAAGATCAAGGTCCAGTGGGGTCAGTTTCTGGCGAGGGCTCTCTTCATGGCTTGTAGTTTGCTATCTTCTCACAGTTGCCTTTATTCTGTGTGTGTGTGTGTGTGTGTGTGTGTGTGTGTGTGTGTGTGTGTGTGTGAAAGAGAGAGAGATCATGCTGGTATCTCATTCTCTTTTTTTAAGGGTAACAATCCCATCAGATTAGGCCCTACCCTTATTATCTCGTTTACTCTTAATTAATTTCCTAAAAGGGACTTTTTCCAAATATTATCATATTGGGGGTTGAAACTACAAAATATAAATATTTGGGAGGTGGGCATATTTCAGTTCATAGCAAAACTGAAGGAGTTCTGCACGACTGCCCATGAACTCCAGTTGTGACTTTTCAACTTTGTTGTTCACATAACATCAGGGCTACACCCAGCAGCCATTTCCACATTCTAACCATGTGTTGGTTGTCTGATTAATGATACTTCCATGCATGCTGATACATTAATATTCATAGACCAGCATTTGCATTTCCTGATAATTTATTCAAAAATTTTAAGCCACTCTTTTATTCAGAGTTTAATTAAAGTAAAATAAACTGAATTCTAATAGATAATATGATGGGATTGGGAAAATCATTTTATATACTTCATGTTCCATATCAGATATATTTGAGTAGTTGTAAGAGAGAGAGAGTCTTTCTATGGCTAATATTAATTTTGAATATTTAAGATAACAAAATATGTGAGTCCTACAAAACTGTTAGCTCATAAAACTGCCAATATCTCCTGGTTACCCACAATTATTCTCACATGTGAAATGTATACAACTTTTATACTGATTATTTTTCAAAATGGTAATCAGTTTTACTTATTGTACTCTTTTTTACTTTGAGCAATAAAAATGACCATTAGTATTTTCTGTGTCTTCTAGAAAACCTTATTTGAAAGGATAAAGTACTTCTCATATAGAGAAGATGTTTACTCAATTGTTCTTGATGATCAAGACAAATTGACTCTAACGAAGCGGCTACCAATATTGAGAAATGTGTATATATACACGCTCTGCTTTCTAAGCAAATTTAGACCACTAACTGAGTTTCAAGTAATATCCTGCTTTTTAAAATACCATGTTGATGCATCAGAATACAGGCTGAAACCTATAATATTTGTAGTAATTCATGATTATCTTCATTACAATCTTCTGCTATTATCACCACATTTAAAAATTTTGCATATTTGTGACTGAGAACAGGTATTATTATTCAATAAGTTCCCTCCATTATTTAATAGTAGGTCTACCAAGTAAAAGTAGATATGTCAATATTAATGTGATATTTTAAAGCATGTTTACATTTATTTAAAAATATTTACTTAAAATATGTATAACATTGACTCTGAGGTTTCATCCTACCTCTTGTGATGTTGGAAAAATAATTTATCTTTTTTATGCTTGTGATGCAAAAAAAAGACATCACTCAAATGATTTATTACATCCTTTTAAGCTAAAATACTCTATAGTAATTTTATGAAATTAAAATCTCATTTCCTTAGGGCAACAACATTTTAATCAGACTCATCTAAAAAATCTTTTGTTTATTGGCAACCCAAACAAAAAATAAGATGTTTTGATTTCAACCCTCTCCCCTTAAAAAAAAAAATCAACAGTAACACACAATCATCTACACCTTTATTAAATCTAATAAAAATGCAGTCTATAATTAAAAGGTAACAACTGATCAAAAGCCCACTTGTACTAGGCATAGTGGCTCACACCTATAATCCCAGTACTTGGGAGGCTCAGAAAAGAGGATCACAGGCTTAAGGCCAGTTTCAGTAAGTAGGGAGACTCTCAGTAACCTAGCAAGAACATGTTTCAAAAGAAAATTGAAAAGGGCTGGGGGTATAACTTGTAGGTAGAATGTCTAGGAATTCAATCTCCAGATCCCTAGTAACACACACACACACACACACACACACACACACACACACACACACACACAAACCAAAACCAAAACCAAAACCAAAACAAACAAACAAAAAAGACTTCCTGCCATTTTGTCATTTCTATGTCTTTCCTCCTCCTGGAATGAACAGGAAATGGAAAGGGGCTAGTGGCTCCCTCAGCCTTGGGTAAGAGATTCGAAATGTAAAACATTTGCCAATCTCTAGTATATTTGTATGTCATATTTTTACATATAATTTTTCTTTGCTAGAATAATAATCTTCCCTGTTTTTCTTTTTTTATATTTTTTACTGGTGCATTGTAATCATGAATCTTTTTGAGATACAAGTTGGTAGAGGCATACGCACACATCACTCATTTAACCCTTTCCCAATTCCCACCCCATTCTCTCCTTCTCATGTGAGGCTTAGTGATTGACTGTAATAGTTTGTAAATGTACATCATATGCATTAGAGTGCCCCCCCCATCTCCTTGAGTTAGGCTGCCTTCTTTGCTCTTCTAACGTTTCTCCTTCTTTGTCTAGAGTCCCTCTTATGATCCACTTTCTCCCTAGCTTCCCATATTAGGGAGAACATACGATTTTTACTTTTTGTGACTTACTAATCTCACTTAACATAATGTTTTCCAGTTGCATCCATTTCCTTGCAAAGTGACATGCCATTGTTCTTCTTTATGGCTGAGTAAAATTCCATGGTGTACATATGCCATAGTTTTTTTTTTTTTTTTTTTTTTTGCAGTACTGGGGATTGAACTCAGGGGCATTCTACCTCCAAGCTACACCCCCAGCCCTATTTTTTATTCTTTATTTTGAAACCGAGTCTCACTAAGTTGTGGAGGGCCTCACTAGGTAGCTGAGGCTGGCTGCGAACCCGGATCCTCCGGTCTCAGCCTCCCGAATGCTGGGATTACAAGCGTGCGCCACCACGCCATAGTTTTATAATCCATTCATCTGTTGATAGACATCTTGGCTGGTTCCATAATTTGGCAATTGTGAACTGTGCCGCTATAAACATAGATACACATGAATTTGTCTGGTAGTTTGGTTTCCATTCTTTTGGGTAGATACCCAGAAGTGGTACTGCTAGATCATATGGCAGGTTCATTCCCATTAATCTGAGGATCCTCCATACTGTTTTCGAAAGTGATTGCACTAATCTGCAATCTTACCACTAAAAATCTCACTAAAAACAGGAACAAGACAAGGATGTCCATTATCACCACTTCTGTTCAATATAATACTTGAGACTCTAGCCAGGGCAATAAGGCAAGAGAAAGAAGAATATGCAAATTTAAGAATCAACGGGGTGCCAGACACGGTGCCTTGGGTTCAGCCCCCAGTACCAAAAAAAAAAAAAAAAAAAAAGAAATCAATGATCGATGGGTAAAACCAGGAGATTCTTTTGTTATTTGCTTTTCTCTCCCTGGGATCCTGGAAGTCCTGGTCACCAGAAGCAGAACAGTTGTACCAGGTGACATATCATGTTATCACTGTCCCCCAGGCCTTTGGGGGAAGAGGAGTGAACTCATTTCCTGAGGAAGCCATAGGAAATTAACACAAAAGGAGGGAGGAGCTATAAAGCAACATAAGCTTAGTCTATCACAATTCTGCAACCTCGAGTCTTAAATCAAAATCCCGGTGGCAGGACCTTGTTCCCTCTGAAGGCTCAAGAGGAAAACCCCTCCTTGGCACCTCCCAGCTTCTGAAGGCTCCCCACCATCCTCTGTGCACACAGGTTTCTCATGCCATCTCTCCAGTCTCTCCCTCCATTTTCAAGTGGCCTTTCTTCTTGCATGAATTTGTCTGCCCTCTCCACTCCTTATCAGGACACCAGTTGGATTTAGAGTCCACCTTAATCCCACATGACCTTAACATCCTTACTTTTAAGAGACCTTGTTTCTAAATAAGTTCTTTTTTTAAAATAAAATTATTTGTGCATTGTAATCATACATCTTTGTTAGGTACAAGCTGGTAAAGGCATACATGCACATGTTTTTCATTTAATCCTTCCTCAATTCCCAATTTCTGCCTCACTCCCTCACCCTCCCTCCTTCTCAAGTTCAGTTTAGTGATTGACTTTGATATGTTTGTGAAAGTATATGATGTGCATTAGGGTGTTTCCCCTGCCTTCAGTTAAGTCACCTTCTTTGCTCACCTAAGGATTCTCCTTCTTCATCTGGAGTCCCTCTTATGTCTCACTTTCTCCTTAGCTTCTGCATATTAGGGAGAGCATACAACTTTTTGCTTTTTGTGATTGATTAATCTCACTTAGCATAATGTATAAGGTTCCTGGTGGACTTGTGCTTTGGGAAGTTGCAATGGTTAATTTAGTGCTTCCACTTGACTGTCCGTGGAGTACCGGGATCAGACACTGTTTCTGGATGTGTGTCTGTGAAGGTGTCTCACGCTGGCCCTCAGACTGGGTTCAACACTACCAGCTCCATTGGATCTCAGGGCTTCCTTCAGACTCTGAATGAATTATTCCACCAGCTCTCCTGGGTCTCCAACTGATGGAGAGCAAACTGAAGCTGTCTTGGCCTCCATCATAATAAGTCATAAAGTTTACGCACATCTTCACACAGTCTCCCACTTCTAATTTTTCATCTTTACAATGGCATGAAAGCATGTCCACACAACCACTATTTTTTACTTGTAGTATAGTATTCAACAAATTACATGAGCTAGGCAGCATTTTATGGTAAAATATCTGGTGTGTTAGGTGTTTGTGCTAACTGTAGGCTACTGTCATTGTTCTGAGCACACATAAGGTAAACCCAGCTAAGCTCTGATTTTCAGAAGGTCAGGAATATTCAATGCATTTTCAACCCAATGCTATTTTCAACTAACAATGAGTCTTTTGGAGCATAACCCCATTGTAAGTCAAGGAGCATTTGTGTGTATGTGTTTATATGTATATATTGATTCTATTTTTCTGAAAGACCTGACAAATACAAGAAACACTATTCTGCCCACTACAAGGAGTCACTCTTCTGGCTAGGGTCATTGATTGTGGTCATTGGGGTGATTAGGGGTTGTGTAAGACAATGACAGTAGAAAAGAAAATAATAAAATAACATTTAAGAAATCCCTAAATATGTGAGTTACGATTTTAATGACATGTTAATATTGGCATTTTTCAGATATAGGTAAGTCCCTATTTTTTTCTCTTGAGGTATCATTTACATACAGTGAAGGTAATTTGGGGGGTTTAGATCTGTGAGTTTTGATAAATTTACTGGAAAATGTTGTGAACGCAAAGAAGAATGTAACCTCCAGAGTTATATAAGAGAAACAGGACTCTGTATTTCTGAATCGCCTTGGTAACCCATATGGTGTTTATTGTAGTAGTAGACAGTATTTCAAGGCAGGGGCCTCAAATTTCATATTGATGAAAGCTGTAAGAGGCATCCTCCAACTGACAGAGAACAGCTATTAAAAACTGCATCCACACATGGGGTCAGGCTTCCCAGTAATAATTCTACAAAGCTAAAGCATAGTATTCAAAGCTCTTCCTTATATATTAGCAGAACCATGATTTCAGATGCCATAAATATACTCTCTTTTGCTGACAAACAGTAGCTTTGTTATTAAGTTTCCTGACAACATGTAGGGAAAACTATCTTTACAATACTGTGAAAATAGTCTGGCACTGGTCATATTAGTAATGTGTTCATAGGCTTCATAGGAATTGCTTCCCAATTTTGCAATCAAACAAACCCTCCAGTGCAAAACATTGGAGCTCATCCATCTACAAGTTAGTCATTTAAGCGATTGCTCTTGAAAATGCCTAAACTACCATACAATGATCTTGCTTTGCCCTGCTCTTACTCATAGGCAGAAGATGTGACTAAGATTTAGAGACTGAAGTTTCTTTAAAACAATTTTATAGAAAACAATGTAAAATGAGTTACTGATGGTTAGAGAATACATAGATTTACTTTTGTTCTTTCTACTCTGAAAAGTCCGGAATTTTATTTTCCAAGTCCAAAGGAGAAAGAAATGGGAAGGAAAATACTAGGTCAAGTTTCTAAGTTTTGCTTGCTTTCCAAGAAGTTGAAAATCAACCACCTAAATGCCTAGTTATTATGAGTTTTTCACTCCCTCACTCTTAATGTGTAATGCTGTATACAAATTCTTTATTACTTTCATTCAAATATTAAAGGTAAGAAATTAATTCAAGGACTTTTCTAAATAGCAGGACCACAAACATTAAGTATATGGGGCATATTATTAAAAACCCTAAGTATAAAATGGTAAACTAACATTGTCATGTGATAAAATGAAAGATTTTTCTAAAGACATCTAGAAACACTTAGCTAAAAAAAAAAAAAAAAAAAAAAAACCTTTGGCCTGGATCTGAATCAGTTAATAGAAAGAATTGAGGAAGATCATTCCACACAGAGAAATTATGAAAATGAAAATGGACACCAATAATCCCCATAACACAAAATCTAATGGAAAAATTCATACCAACCATCACTACTTATCATTTTAGAAATACACTATTTCACAGATTATAGTCAGGGACAGAGTAAGATGCACACTACTAGCACTTCTGGGTTTTTTTTTTGTGTGTGTGGTACTGGGGATTGAACCCAGGGGCATTCTACCTCCGAGCTACACCCCCAGTCCCATTTTTTATTCTTTATTTTGAAACAGGGTCTCGCTAAGTTGTGGAAAGGCTCACTAAATAGCTGAGGCTGACTACGAATCCAGATCCTCTGGTCTCAGCCTCCCAAGTACTGGGATTACAAGCGTGTGCCACCATGCCCGGGCCAAGCACTTCTTTAAGACTTTGCACTAGACTTCACAACCAAAGCAGTGTGATTTATAAAACAAACAATAACAAGCAAAAAACCCAAGATTTCAGATGGGAAGGCATCGATCTATTCTTACGTGTTGACAATTGTTTGCTTCATTGTACTACTGAGAGAGTCCAAACAAAAATTTCATGTCCAATGCCTAGAAATAGAGAATTTAGTAAGTTTGCCTTTTCATGTTGCTAATTTGTAATTCATGGTTGTTGGCCATATTTACACTTCTAATTTCAATCCCTTCTCAATTTACTATTTTCTGTCCCTATTACACTATCTTGTAAAGATCAATCATCTCATGTCTCATTTTGGATAGCGCCATTAATATGACTTTCTACATATCAAGTAAACATTTGTGGGATATATGAGCCCATTTTCTTTCACATAAAAGTGAAATCATCATATTCCAAATTATTACATTATGTGTGCCATAATAGTTTCTCAATAGTTTTTCACCCTGCTCCTTGCACGAAACAGAAATCCCAAATGGTCTTCTCGCTAGAGACTCACATTTCATGAATGGTAAGCGAAGACTGCATCAAGATTCAACTTCCCAGCGAAAATGCTGCCCTATAAAACCACTAGCAGCAGGTAAAGATTGGAGACATTTGCAAGATACTGAAGGAGCATCCCTTCACTGGGGGAGTGCTCCAGTTTCTTTGCCCTTACTTCTACTTTCGTCCACATTTGGCCAGTTTGGCTTATGAGGTTGCCTGGCAGAAGGAAGAGTTTTCAACTCTAATCTATTGCAGCATCACAAGAAGCAGACCTAACCTGGCACTGGGATGGTATGGACTCCTAACACACTTGTGAAGACTCCATCAAACACAGTTTGCTTTCACTGGAGAATCGTAAAGCTGGCACTCCTGGCTACTGCTACCTCTCCTCCAGCAATGCATCCTGCTGCAGGCTTGCTTCCCTGTAGCTTGTTCACATACAGCCACCCAAATGGATTTTTTTTTTTTAAACAGGGTATCACAAGGTTGTAGAGGGCCTCACTAAATAGACAAGGCTGGCCATGAACCTGCGATCCTCCTGTCTCAGACTCTCAAGTACTGGGATTACAAGCATGCACCACCATGTCCAGCCTTCAATGGATTCTTAATAAAATTAAAGCCAAACCAAAGAATTTATGTTTGTTTGTTTGTTTTTAAATATGTGGGTAAGCCTCCTGTTCCAGGGAATAGAGTTGTGATAGCGTAACGATGAAAAGCAAAATTACCAGAGGGCTTGAGTTTTAGGTGGCAGCTGAAGGCTGGGAGAGTCCAGTTCTGTGTGGTGTCAGAGTGCTGTGGATCAGAGTGGACTTAACTGGCCAATTTTCATGACACTGGGGTGAAGATAGCTTTCCAGGCAGGTGTGGAATGAGATTGACAGTTGTCATGGATGGTCACCTCTGTAGAATTAGCAGGAGCTTGATATCATTAGGAATTCAATCTTTCCTGGAAGGATACTCAAAGGAAAATTTCCTGTATGGATAGAATGGTGCATGGAATCCCGGTTCTGAGACTACAGCTTTCTAACCTGGACTTACACAGGCCTTTGCTTTAACTTAAAGGAAGGACTATGTGTTGCATTTCTATCCAATGCGTTCATTTTTCTTAATTTTGAACCACTGTACTCTCATCTCCTTAAACATATTTTTGAGACTTTTTTCTGTCTTTCAATTCTTTGACTTTCTTTTCTTTACATGTCCAGCTTGATACCTTGATCTTTTTCACTTTTTGTCTGTGTTTTACAAAATATTTTATAATATATCTTCTAAAAAAAATAGGTATGTCTTCTAAAAAAACAAACAAAAAACTAAGAAACTCCCAAAGAACTCTTGTGATGTATTCTAGTACAAGAACTCTGTTACAGAAATCGTGTGTGTGTGTGTGTGTGTGTGTGTGTGTGTGTGTGTAAACCCGAAACCAGAGATACTCAAGTAACCTACATTGATAAGCCCTTGCTTGGTAGTGGCAGGGACCAGGTGTATTCAGTATGGGAAAAGAGGTACTGTAATGAATGATACCTGAGACTATCACAGGTACCATAGTAAATTATCATATTACTGCTCCGAGTTACTAATGAAAGGCTAAGCTATCTTTCCTATGTTTTGATTAATAAAAACAAAATGAATCCTTCAAAATAATTGTACCTAATGTAGACTGAGTTTGAGTTGAGATGATTTTCAGAATCTTGGCATGTACTGCAAACTAGCCCTTAACATAGCAAGATAATGTGCATTCCACTAGCGTTTCTCCATTCTAACCAACACTGAGTATTACGTGAAGATGACTTTGCAACTTTGACAGGAAAATATCAGCATCACAAAACTGCTTTAATTAATGCAATTATAACTATCATGTATTTCTATGATTTCCTTTTTCACATTTTATTTTCACATTTCTATTTATGGATTATAAATATTCCACAACTGCATGTATGATCAATCATTTAAAAACTAAATTAAGATATAGATATGCACAAAATATAAAGAATAAAGTAACACCATACATCTACTCACCAGTCAGCTTAGAAACTGGGACCTGACAAGGGCTACTGAATCTCCCTGACTACTGCAGCAATCTCTTCCCCTTAGGAGGCATTGATGACCAGTGCAGCTTCCCAAGGGCACCAGTTTATGGAAGTCACTTTTCATATGGTAATCAACTTCCAAATACAGATGGGTTCCCAATTGAAATGGGTTGACTTCCAGATTCTTTTTTTTTTTTTTTGATCGTGCAAACTGATAAACATTTGGTAGAAGCTGTACTTCAGAATTTGAATGTTGGCCTTTTCCAAGGCTACTGGTAGAAAGGATACCCTCTCACAATGGTGGGAAGCAGCGGCGACCTCAGCTCCAAGTCAGCTACAGCACCCTGCAGGTAAGCAGGCAGGACGCTCAAGCTATGATGTTCAGTAGGCTAGTTGTACTGCATATATTTTTAATTTATGACGGATATATCAGGATGGGACCCCCCTATAAGCAAGAGATATCTATATGCTTTTTTTCTTAATTTTTATATCTCATAACATATCTGTGATGTAGGAGGAGAGTTGGGTAGACATGCCTGCTGCTTTCTGAACTCATTCCTTTGTCTTTTAATCTGTCTTTATGCAAATACACAGTCTTAATTACTAAAGACTTAGTTACCGAATTTGGTAGTAAACATATAGATTGACTTGGTTATCCTGAGTACTTTTACTTCTATAAAAATATGAAAAGCAGCCAGGCGTAGTGGCACATGTTTGTAATCCCAGTACTTGGGAAGCTGAGACGGGGTGGGGGGGGGGGGGGGGGGGGTCTGGGTTCACAGCAGCCTCAGCTACTTAGTGAGGCTCTCTGTAACTTAGTGAGACTGTTTCAAAAATAAAGAATTATAAAATAGGACTGGGGTTGTAGCTTAGAGGTAGAATGCCCCTGGGTTCAATCCCCAGTACTGCA